>JAVDPK010002611.1:131188-141494 GCA_034780415.1 Cichlasoma orientale
CCAAAATGCAATGGGTCCACCAGACCCAGCAGGACTCCTTGTGTAACAAAAAAACGAGGACCCTATGAGGGTTAACAATGGTTTCTTGACAGCCACCCTTCCACTGAGACCATTTCTGATAAGGCTTCAGCAAACGGTACATGGATCAAATGCATCTCACAGGTCGTGTGCTCTGGCATTAGTAAGCATTGGTCCCCCCAAAAAAGTTCATAACCGCATTGCTTTGTACCCCAAAAAACCTCAGCTGTCTTCTATCATAGGAACTCTCAGCTCTAATGAAAAGTAACATCAACCTACCTTGTTTATTTTAGTCCGCACAGACGCCGCTGTCTAAAGATTTCTTTAACATTCAGTCCTCGTCCACGCTGTTATTATACACGTCTGAACTAGACTGGCAGATTTTCAACTTAAGACTCAGACTATTCACTGCAAAAGTATAACCTATCACCTGCATTAGCTGAATTTAATAAGTGTGGGTGTAGAGAGATTTCAGCATAAAATGTGCATGAAAGCATAAACGTCTGAACACACACAGTGTAAAAATAAACGTCTCTGAAATCTGCTCTCTGTTCACGGTGGATAGTTGGGCTGAGGAAAACTGGAAGCAAAGGTTTTCTTCAGGCCAGTGGTGTTTCTTTTTGCCAGTTACACAAGCAGCAGCTGCCAGATTTAGCCCCCAGTTTGTCTGCTGTTCACTTGAGAAGTATTGTAGTTGTGTAACCACGGCTAGGCCTTTGTAACTTTTTGAGTGTATTTCTAGTGTACATGCATACTCAACTGTATCTCCGTAAGGCAACTACCCAAGTCAAGAGCCTTTTTCACCTGCATGGCTGCTGTTCTCCCCTCTTCTTCTTCTCAACAACCTACACTCCGGCACACAAGGGACTATAAGGGCCCTTACAGGAAACACAAAAGTCCACACTTCATGATGCTGTATTATTTTTGTTATTATTTTTCTTTTCTGTTCTAATTCTAGAGCATTATGCTGTACTGTGGTAGATGCGCTATGCTAGAACCTCTGCTTGCTACACTTGGGGAAAGATTCAAAGCAGAACTGCTGAAGAATACCAGTTGGCCAGAGGGTAGAGAGCAGCCTCCACAGAAGTGAGCAGCATCACTTCTTTTAGTTGTTTTTATGTATAAATTTGTGACTATTAAAACGTCAGTACAATAATACATTCAACATGAGCAATACTAGATTGCAAATTGAAGTCCAAATTGAAAACCAATACTGTTTATCTATTCGTCTATGGTGAGCCCTCATGAGTGATGTCAGGAAAATAGTGAATGAAACCCAGATGAAGAAAGAGGGGAGAGAAAAAAAACACAGCCATCCACAATAATTTTTGTCCCCTGAGAGGCCAGCATCTTCTCTGTGAAAAGATGAGTCAAGGGTTTAAACAGTGGGGGCTGTGAAAAAAGAGCGGCCGGCAAGTGGAGAAAGAAATTTGACTGGAGCCATAAAGTGAGTCAGAGATGGATGATATGTGGGTCATGACTCCACGGTTTTCTGTGAATCTGTCTCTTCCTCTTCATTACTCACATGACCTGATCCGACTGGCTGTTTCAACCAGACTCGGCACTCGCTGACTGGATGGATGGATGGGTAATTGACTGGCTAACTGATGAATGGACAACCGATCCAGTGTCTGAATTAGTTTATTCTGGGTGGATGGATGATGATGATGGATGATCGACTGATGAATAATCAGGGATGCATAGATTAATGGTTAATGAAGAATTCAGCATAAGGTCAACATGCATCGATAAATGACCCACCAGATTGAGTGTCTACTGATATCCAAGCATCCAATGTTGCAATTTGTCTGTTGTCCAGTCCGAAATGAATACAAGCCTATAACTGAATTAATGCATAGTTTCTAATGTTTATCTGTGTGTAAAAGACTTGCACTGTCAGGTCTGCTGATTAACATTAGCGATTTAACATCGACTCACCAAACTTCCCCCCATTAATTTGCTACAGCTTTATCTATGCACTGCACCATATTAAGGATATTAAGGATAAACAGTAATATTTTCAGGTTAGCTGCATCACGAGGATTAGGTGGAGAAAAGGGAGGAAGGGAAGAAAAAAATAAGAATAACACCTTTTTTAAGTAGCACAAAACTAGCAGCTGCCAGTTGTCCTTCACTGCCTGCACGAAATCCCTCCAGTCACAGTACTGCTATGTGCTCAGAGGCATTTACAAAGCTTGTGGCGCCATTGATCTAACTGGAATTAAAATGGGGGGGGGGGGGGGACTCCATGTAAAAAGATGCCTTGGGTGCAGCACAAATGGTAACATGTGAGTGAAACCATGCAGGTGGTCTAAACAGCTAAAATCTATACCAAGGTTTGAACTGCTGCAATCTCGCTGAAACCACGACTTCTATGTAAAGATGGAAGTAGCCACCTCGATGTCACCAAACTGGTGCTAATGCATGCTGCATCCATTAACTGAAATAAGAAACTGATAAGGTAGTAGAATTTTACTCACCAAGACTGTTAAGTCGGCATTTTAACATAACTTTGGCAAGTGGCAACTTCAGGAAATGAAGTTTTTGTCACTTTAGCAATGGCTATATTTTCCAACACTGGCTACACACTTAATGTTTAACAGTGACATCATCTATTGATTTGTAAAGTACTTTTTTTGTTTGTTTCTGCTGTTGTAAAGTTAGGCATTTTTAATAGCGGGTCTATGAGGATTGGCTCACTTGTGGGTTTAGCTCCAGTTGGGAGTTTGGTGAACTGCTTTTCACATTTAAGCTTCGACCTCATATTTCAGCCTCGGAGGTTGCTGCTACTTAGAACCCTATCCTCAGATCAAACAATGAAACTGACATTAGACAACATCCTGGATGAGGTTCAGTCTCTACATGCTGTAACACTAAATGCCAGTTTTAAGTATAATTATTCCTAAAATGTTTGTGCATTACTTTTATGGTAAGGTTACTGTTAAAAGATTGTGGTTGTTGGCCGAGGCTTCTCTCTTTACCACCAAATTTATTTGGAAATCTGACCCATATAGAGGGGTCCTATATTATTAGCTAATCCTGTAGCTTCACATTGGGATTGTGTGACAAAAATGAGTTATACCGGTGTCAGTAGCATATATTGTTAAATAGTGTGGGAAAATGAGGGGCGTATCATTTAGAGTACTGGCTGACTTCAGCATCTGTGTAAAAAGTTCCCATGATGTGTGGTTAATGGGTACTTGGCTACAGCAGGGGCCTAATTGTTGCCTCCTAACAAATTAATGAGGCCATAATGGCTAATGACCAAAATGTATGGTTATGATATAGTTAAGGTATGGGAATTGTTGGGGTCGTGGTTATAAAATTAGACCTCCGCACTCGATTCTTTGTGTTAATGCTTCTTGTGGTACTTGGCAGTAGATATGATCTGGAGAATAACACTTCAGTTCAAATGGAAAGCATGCTGGAATGCATCAGCTTTATACAGAGGAAAAGAGGTACATGTCAAATTACAGAGTGCTGTGATTCCCCTTTGTAGCTGCCGATGTTCTCCCTTTTGCTTGCTTAAGATAAATAATTTCCCTCCAGCCAAGCCTTTCCTGCTACAGGAGTTTACTCAGGTATTGTAATGACTCAATCTGCACTGTATTTCTCAGCAGCACTGTGGTAACACACCACACAGTCTGCTGGGGTTTCCATCCAAGTGCATTTATGTAAATGCTAAAATCAAGAATTGGCAGAATGAAAAGCAAATTTCAACTGCAAAAAGGAAAACATTTGCTTCAGGAACAAAAGTTTTGGGGGTTAAATAAAGGCCGAGACATAGGCTGATGTTGCGTCTTGCCATCACAGCTTCTCAAGAGGACTACTGTACACCCATCATTGCTTGTATAGTATTTCCTGTGTATATTAGAGTGCAAGCAGTGTCAGAGTTCACTTCGAGTCTGCAGTTGGATGGAAACTTGCTTTGTGCCAGTATGTTGCAATGGCTAAAGGGGGGAGAAGATTAGTGGGTTGCTGTCGCTGGCTGTGAGGCCCTGACCTGTGTGAGGACAGCAGCCCGGTCCCCTCTCTGCCCTTCACCACGAAGAGAAAACAGGAAACTAAGGAGGGAGAGGGATAGATCATTAGCAAGCCACTGCACACATCTCTCTTTATTCCCTACCTCCCTACATCTCTTTGCCTCTGCCCCCCATCTCTCTGGGCATCTCTTCATCCTGGCCTATTATCAGACACCCATGGCCAGTAAGTTCATCCAGACAGGTAGTCATAAGTGTATCAGTTTCTCATCAGGGGAATAAACACTATGGCGGGCACATACTGCTGAACTCAGGGTGACTAAAGCGGGCGTCATTTTGTGGCTGTAAAACAGTAAAGTGAAAACACCATGGCAGGATGGTTGGCATTGCTGGAGATCAGTCAACTGCATCAGCAAATTGCTTTCCATTTGCCTGAAGGTGATTTTGATACACAAGGGCAAGAAGAAGGACAGAGGAATGGGGAAATGTTTTCAGCAGTAAAGGGTGGGACATTTTCACAATGATTATACTTTTTGTTAAGGAGTGAATGACAGTGGTAAAATACATCCTAATAGAAAGTGCTGAGGACATTTATATGCCTTCTTTTTTCATTGAATTATATTTTATTTGTGTTGGGTCAATCATAGGCACATAGTCCTGCAAAGACTTTTTTTACACATTTTATTTAACTTTTTAAACCTCCAGAGGAAGACAAAGCAGTGCTGGGAGAAATATTTATGGTAATGAGAATGGAATGGTGGCAGTTCAAGTTGCATTTTTACTCTGGAATTCTGCCACAATCTGCTTTCTTTAATCTGCAGTGTTTACATTGTTACTTTAAGGCTTGATATTTATAGCCGTGATAGCTACATGGTGCTTAAGTCCAATCTTCTGCCCCGATTTTCTCCTCGGTGCACTTGTTGACTCCCCCCCTCCCTTTCCCCTCCCTTCATTAGCAGGTCAGTTTTTTCTCTTATTATAAAAATGCTCAAAATCTACCAAATAGATAGTTACAAAGTTTGATGCAGATATTTAGGATTCATGCATTAAGTATAACATTGTTCTCCCACTTTTCCATTCTGTTGGATTCGCAGCCAATTTCTCCAATGTGTTAAAGAAGTATGTAGCTAGACAAGATGATGGATGTGGTGAAAGGTTTCCCTGCTGTAAATCTGCATGTTTTCATAATCTTATAATGCAGACAGTATTGTGAGAGTTTGTGCAAAATCTCCAAACAAAAGCTGTGCCGGCAGTTCAATAACTGACTTAATACGATATGTAGGACTGAGGCTTATATCCCAAATACAGTGCAAAGCAGCTTTCATCAAGTGGACAGTAAGAAGAGCAGATAATCACGTATAATTGACAACTAAATATCCAACAACAAGACATCCAGCATCAGTGGATCAGACTGCTAGCGTTAGCATGGATTTTTAAATCACTCGGTTAACCCTGAGGTTTCAAACAGCATGTAAAATGCAGCTGCTTCATTGCATTTCAAATAAGATTTTCCTCTGTGTTCACTGATGTCTTTTGTACTTTTCTCCGGTCTCTCCTAGTTTTGTATCCATTTTCACCCAAATCCTGTAAAAGGCCCATTGAAACCATGTCATCAGCATATTTAAGAAGACTCGACTGAGACTTTTAATCTAGAGTTCATTAAGCTACAGGGAAAATTAAAACTGTAGATAACGGGGATCCCCGTGGAGCTCCCTCTGCTAACAAGGCTTTGTTCCGACATACTGTAGATCCATTGAAACAGACACTCTGTGCTCAGATGAACAGAAGGTCTGTGATCTAGACAATGAGGCTGTTAAGGGCCAGGTCTGCGAAATGTCAGTTTTTATTTAATTCAAAGAGGAGGTCAAATTTATGAATAAGAGTTATCTTTGTGACTGTTAACATGCAAACACGGTCAGAAACGCATCATCTGTAACAGCTCCAAGAAATCCACTTGCACCTACGGTCAGATTTGGGTTTCAGGTTTATTAGGATGAACCAGCTGAAATGGCGAGAGACGTGGAAAAAGAGGAGATGACAAAGCCCGGTGGAAAGACATTTTCCATCTTGACTCAGAAAAATGAAAACTGTTATCTTGTTTACAAGTTTGTTTGTTTTGTTTTTTTCATTTAAATGTTGGTGGTTTTACCTCTGTGAAGCCTCCATTACACAATTTCAAATGAATTACTGGGGGGAAGAAAAAAAAATGAGAGATGGAAATAAATAGATAGTAAAGCAAAGGGACTGAATAAAGGTAGCGAGGGCGACAGAAAAAGAAAGGAAATGAAGGCAATATTTTCACTTCCTGGTCTAAGTAATGATGTTGTATTAAATCTGAAGACAGAAGCTACAAATTTCCAACCTGTTCAGTTTTATTTTTCAGAGGAGAAACAGCATCATCAGATCTGATTGTTTATACCGCTTCTACCTGTTTATCACACCACTAAGATTTTTGGCTGATTACTGATTGCCACAGTGATAAAAATGACATTTTACAGCAACAATTCATTTTGAAGCATTTGTGAGGCCAAAATATTCAGGAGCATATTATTATTATTATGTTTTTAATTTTTTTTTGTGCCACCACAAAATGCCAAGTACAGAGTGCACCATGCACAATGAACAAGTGTGGGATGTTCATTCACAAGATACAGTGCAAAGCAAATAGCTGGTATTTGGTTGAATAATAATAAATTAGCATTTGCACTGAGAACAGATGTCAGAACCACGTTTGTTTCTGTCAGTGTCAGTCTGCTGTAATTTCCTCAACAAACAAAATACGTAAAGCCCACGCACAGCAATAACAGCAATGCTCAAGACATAAATAAACGTTATTGAAATATATATATTTTTGCTGTTGCGATGTGATTAAAGTAGAAGCATCTGTAAATCAGTCTGGATTTATCTATTAATTATATGTTTTATTATTATTTTGTCTGTCTATAAAGCCTTATATATATATATATAAAATCTTCTTTATTTCAGTGAAACCTATTTTAAATTTTTTAAAGCTCAAAATTATTTTCTTCTACAATAAGTAGCTTATCTGTAATTCCGCTGCAGTTAATTAAGTCAGCAATAAGACACAGTTTTGTTTTTTGAGGTTTTTCTTTGTGAAGTATCAAATTAAAAATTCAGTATTCTGCAACTACAGCAATTAACTGTAATAGAATTTAAAGTTTATTTGTTGTTAAAGATTGCAGTAAGCCGCTTGCAAACCTGTTGCTAATATTATTGCAGCTCTTTGCCATAATGCATGACCGTTTATTGTGTTTACCTTCACTGAATCACACACAAAACACACCAGGCTGCTCGAAACAAGACGAAAGAACTCATCAAATCTCTGCAGCGCGTCCTCAGTTCCAGCAATTGGAACAAAAAGGGCCGGTGCAGTCTATATGCTGGGCATGTGTTGCACCACATTTCTTATTAAATACCTCTTTTGCATAACACTGAAGCATAAATTCCATATGTTGAAGACTTAAACTAGTTTGTTATGCAGTCTTCTTTCAGGAATTTTGAGTTGATTGGCAATTATAATGCTCATTAGTAAGAAGCTAAAACGTCTCTCTTGCCATGCAGCGTCTCAGTACCAGAAAAATGCTTTACATTTCTCGCCCTCTCTCTGCTTCCCTATGTACCATCTTTCGCACAGAAATAGCTGAAATCTAATTAGAGGTTCAGGTGAACATTTGTGTTCACAATCCTGCGTTAGCTTCTGCCTGTCCGGCCTGCCAGCAAAAATTCCATTAATTTGGCGACTTCCTGTCCCCAGCTTGCATATTACACACGCGCGCACACACACACACACACACAGTATCACTTCCAAAAGGACAGAAGGTATGATTATTTCAGGGTAATCATGCACATTAAAGGATTCATGCATGAAAACTGTTTTCACATGAACTAAAAACCATCATCTTTCATAAACTCTAAACTGAGTGACATTTTGTACATTCAAATGAAGAGTGGACTTTGAAATACTCAACTCAACAAGTAATATCGAGTTAACTCCATGATATAGTTCTTTGTAGTGTCACGTAAAGTAATTCAAGCACCCTATTACTACAGTGTCAGTAATACAGTCGTATAAAGATAACATATTAAAAAAGATATTCAGTAGCTTAATGGAAAACACGTAGACCTGCTCTGTAACAAAAATCAAACCCTTTCTGAACAAAGATATACCTCAGATGTTAAGTTGGTTTTCTCTGGCGACTGAATTTGAAAGAGCAAAGAAGAATAACAACAACAACAGAACCCCATCAAAGCGATGATGGCACAGGCATCAAGGCTTTAGCATTTCCAAGTTGTCAGTCAGAGTTGTGTATTAAAAAGTCTCAAGGAGAAAAGAAATAATTACTTCAGCTTGTTGACCAGAGAAGCTTGAAAGCTGAAAAGATGAAGACCAGAAATGAGGGAAAACCAGATCCTCTGTTTGTTTCTTTCTTCCAGCCTTGAAGTGTTTACCTGATCTCCCCAACCAATGAATCCTATCCTGTCCCCACATCTCTTTAATGAATTCCGGCAGTTTAGATTCTGCAATTATGGTTGTCCTTACATATCCTCAAAGGGTCTGACAGAGCAGCAATGTGTGCGGTTGCGAAGTTTTGAGAGCATAAATAAGTTATTTTTGTTCATCGATTGAATAAGTGTGCCGTTGTCGGAAGTGACGATTATTCACCTGTGTCTGCGCGAGTCTCCCCGTGCACTTAAAGATCCGCCATCGGGAACATAATTGCAGACACAGCGAGATGAAAAGTAGAACGGGAGGATGAAGCGAGGCGATTAAGAGAGAATAAAAGATGATGTGGTGAAGTGAATTTGCACAAATGACACATAAAAGAAAAAAAATGCTAAATAAAAAAACAACTGAAGTAAAGAGAAGGAGATAAAAAGATGTGGAGGCAAACATTAAGTGGCCTGTGATTCTCTACCTGCGCTTTAAGCTGCAATGCATGTAAATGATTTTACTCCTAAACAGCTTTTGCAAAGAAATATAATCAGGAGATCCTGTAGAATCTGTTACATTATGATCTAAAACACTTTTAGAACTTTATTATAAGCTAGTCTTGCTTTAGTTCTATCAAATCTAAATCCTCAACGAGGGCTAAACCGTGGGTTTCTGCAGTCTTTGTTGCATTCTGCATGTTTCCTGCCCAAAAAATTTTTTTAAATATAAAATTACAATTACAAGACACATTCGATCAGTTTCCAAAGCAAAATTCATAGATTCCAAGAATAAGCCTGCAAGCTCTCTGAGTAGCTAGCAATGCCGCTGAGGGTTTCTCAGCATGGTCACAAAGCAGCTGTAAATATTTGAGAGAGAAAAAACATCATGTTTAAGCCTGTGTCATAACCAATGTCACCCCAGCCCTCTGAGAGTGAATGGTTTCCACATTCAGAAATGCTGCCTTCATCTGCTGCAAGAGGCGACTGCTGACCGTAATCAACCCTAAAATATCTGCTCTCGCTGTCGGTGCAAATGTGTTCTGTTGACCTCTGCCACCTGCAGTAATGGCAAAATCAGACAATCAATCAGTCAGTATTACACAGTATATCTTGTATAAACTGTGCTTTATTTGGTGACTTTATATCAGCAGAAATATAAACAAATTCATCACAGATTAATAATGGAGTGAATGGAGTCCTTAAAAAGCCAGAAATAGTCTCATTTTAAGGCTTTACGTGGGATGTCGTAAAAATACCGATTATGCAGTTTATTGTAATCCTTTTGTAATTTGGTTTCTTCCTGGTTTGCTCTCAGATGAAGATAGAGCTGGTTGTATAACACATGCAGATGTCAATCTCCCGCTCTACCACATCCCAAAGGTGCTGTATTGGATTGAAATCTAGTGACTGTGGAGGCCGTTTGAGTGCAGTGAACTCACTGCCATGTTCAAGAAACCAGGTCAGAAGCAATACTCACATAGGTTGTGGTGTTTAAACTATGCCAAGCTGGTACTAAGGGGCCCAAAGTGTCCTAAGAAAACATCCCATGTTCCAATGTTCTGTTGTCCAATTTTGGTGAGCCCAAGAGAATTGTAGCCTCAGTTTCCCGGCACTGGGTGTGGTCTTCTACTGCTACAGCCCATCTGCTTCAAGGGACGACATGTTGTGCATTCAGAGATGCTCTTCTGCATACTCTGTTGTGACGTGGTTATTTGAGTTAATCTCAGTAGATCAGTAGTTTCTGAAATATTTGTCTGACACCAACCACCACATTCAAAGTCACTTAAAGGAGATGTATCATGAAAAATCTACTTTTTTAGCCCTTAAATACATTTTGTTGTGTACTTTGAGTGTGT
>JAVDPK010002611.1:150363-168476 GCA_034780415.1 Cichlasoma orientale
ATACAGCAATAACAACACATATTCCGGAATCATAAGTTGTTGTAGTTAGTTTATTATTCCACACAAACTGGCAATGTTTTCTTTTTCAAATATAAATAAAGTAATTAAAGGTGCTGTCAGCTACAGTCAGCAGATGTAGAGCTGCTATTGTTAATTATTTTTGGAGGGTATTAGCGCATTATGAGACTTCATCTGGGACTTTTCTCCTTTTTAATATACCATAGCTCCTCATCTAATGAACTATTTAAAAGGTTGGCTCACTCAAATTGCTATTAATTTAGTATTAGTACTTGAATAAAAGTCTTTATCACCAAGCTTCCAGCACTAAGTATTTTGCAGTGATGCCTGGGCAAATGTTGCTGTGCCACTTTCTGGTGTACTGAGGCCTTTTCGGCTGATTTATTTGCAGACTGAACTACAGAACTGTATGCTACAGATAAAGTAGCAAAATACCAGCACAGCATGTGTTGAAGAGTGCAGAAGAAACTCCTTTCATGCCAGCTGTGGCAGCAGCGCTTTCTAAAGACTGACCTAAATATTTTTCAGAGGAGAGATTGTGTTTTTGAAGAACCAATTTGTGTTTCTGAATAAACATGTAGTCACAGAATGAGAGGGTGAGATTATGAGGGGGGAAAAAAGAGAGAAATGATAAGTGTGAGGTCTGAGCTTAAGATACTGAGGAGTGTATTTGCACATGCAACATTTTGATACTATGCAAAGAAATGATTACAGATCAGGCACTGTGGGATCTTTGATTTTTAGTGGATGGAAATGGGGATAAAATAGAAAGTTTAAAAGAACATCAGCAACAGCCAAAAACACAAAACCAGAAAGTGTAATGGAGGAGAAAATGTCCAATCTTAAAGTTCAAAGGAACAATGCATGAAGTAATAGACCGGAATCAGGACCTAAAACACAGTGGGGGCAAAATTAAGCTGTGACTCTATTGCTGGGTGGGAAGATAGGCACAACACTGCATTCCAACCACCTTCCCACAATTGTGAGGAGCATTTTCAGTGCTTTAATAGTGAATACAGTTCAAATCATTGGTGACGAGTGGCGTATTAATGAGAGCGGAGTCTGTGCCAAGAAAGAAGAGCCAGACTTGACGGCTGTCCAATCAGTGCTGAAGCCAGTAAGCTGTGGTCTCACGAAGCACAACGTGTCTGAAAACAAAGAAGGATCAAACGTGTTCGTTAACAAAGTTTTATCACCTACACTGGATAAAAATGGTGATACAAACAGCAGCAAGCAGTGCAGCAATTCAGCTGGCACTTGCACAGTAAGCAATTTACTAAAAAGCTGCCATGACTGAAAGTAGTAGGTTAATAATAATCAAAATATGATATATCGAACATTCTTCAAAGAAATTAAGTGTGTGTGTGTGTGTGTGTGTTTATATATCTACCCTTTTTGTGGAAACCACAGCAGCCACTTCCTTCTTCATTATCATCAACAGTGTTTTTTTTTTTTTTTATATTTAAGTGTTCCTGTGTGTGTGTGTGTGTGTGTGTGTGTGTGTGTGTGTGTGTGTGTGTGTGTGTGTGTGTGCACTGATATTTAACTGCATTACAGATTTTTTTTTTAACATTTTCCCCTCTCCCCCTATTTACACACCCAGTGAAGCAGTGTATTAATTATGATGCACTATAATGCAGTAATTACACTTGTTTCACAGTCTCACAAAAAGCTGAGCATAGAGGATTAAAACATTCAGGTGTTCCTGCTGAAACTGTACAGAGCAATTGCTTGTGAAGCCTTTGTGCCCAGTTAAGGAGCAGAGACCCCCGTAAACTGTGCCTTCAAACAGCGTTTATTACACATAAACATTGGCACGCAGGTGAAACGTCAATTTTGCAAAATATGCTTTACTCTTTTGCAAATATTTCTGGCTTCTCTTTGGGATATAAAAGTTAGAAATATGGCCTTTGTTTCATGGACCAGTGGCAATAATTATGGTAATAGCTCCTCCGAAAATCCAAAAGTGCTGGAAAATAGACAAGAAGGACCTGATGTTTCATGTTTTTCAGCAGTATGCCCAGTGAAAAAAGCACTGTTTTTATGGTTTTATATCAATGGAAATAAATATTAGCCCAAATTGAAGTTCTTTAGTTAATGATTACAAACACAATAGCATATCAAGAGCTTGATATTATTACTCACACAAATATGACATTTATCTCGCCACCTGCTCTGAAATCAATAAATGGCTGTCGCAATAAATCAACTCCAGAAAAAAAAAGAAATCATTATATTTGGCCCAGGGTTAGCTTAAGAGATAATCATCACCGGCGCATTATCCTGTAATTCTCTGGAAATTGTCTTTTCCATTCAAACAATGACAATGTTAATTAGCTAAACTCATTTAGAGCCAGAACTCTTCCTCCCTTCTCTGTTTGCTTCTCTCTCCTTTTGCAGCGCGTTTACAAAAGGACCAAACCGGCTTTTAACGCACACTCTACAAAACAAATCTACTAACTTCTAATTCTTCCATTCTGAGACAAATCATCAAACAATTTTCAAAAGCATGTAGGTCATATTAATGTACGGATACGCTCTTAATGTAGATGGGCAACATTTTCAGACAATTAGAGCAGAATACAAGTACTCTCAACCACAGTAGCACAGAAGGAACTGGCTCAAAGTAACATAGTGACATAAATATGTTTCAGAACTCAGATCATATCTACACAAAACAAGACATTTACCTAGGGTTATAGGTTGGATATGTTTATATAATTAACAGAGAAAGTAGTGCAATATGTTTTTTCAATGATTAACTCATCTGTAAAGCTTTAGTAGAAGTGTTAGTAGACACAAGTCAACAAATGTTTACAACAAGCTAATAAAGTCATTCTGTACTTTTTGAAGTTGCTTCTTTGTTTGATAAACTGTCACTTTGGGACCCTCTTTCAAAAGGAATCATGACTCAGCATATATGCAAAGCCATTGTGGATCATAAAAGAAAAGTGCCACGAAACTTCTGTTGTGATAGATGATGTGAATATTGCCAATCTGACTATTCTCAAACTGTACAAATGTTTTGGGACCCAAAAAAAATCCAGCTGATAAATCTGAGTGCAGTGTTGACAGCCAAACAGAGGAGCCTTCTCTTCCACTGCTGGATGTACTGGAGCCGTTCGGACTGACATATTTCAAGTTGCTGCTATGCGTGTGTGTCTGCCGGGCTTTAGCGGTGTAAGCCAGGTTTTGAGGCTGTCAATGTCTCTATAGCCTCTAATCCATGTGTGGAGTGAAGGGTGACCATCTCTCCTTTGCTTTCTCTCTCTCTCTCACTCAGTCTCTGTGGCTCTACCTAAGCCTCTTTTCACCCCAATTTAACACCAATCGTCCTTTTCACAATGCTGTCCATAGCCCTAACATAACCTCTGCATGCATGCACGCACACCCACACACATACCACAACCCCCCCCCCCCCAATCATTCCTTACAATTGTAGTGCCATCATTCTCCTCCACTATAATCTCTTTTTTCTACCATTTTCTCTCACTGTTAGTATCTCTCCATCACTATCCATTTATCTGTCTTTCTCTCTGTCAATCATTGTTGGTCTTTTATTTGTCTTTCTATCAGAGGAATGATGAAGCTAAGAAGTAAGAGTTAAGAGGAAAAGTAGGAGATTTAAGGATTGAGCCAATTTAGATGAATTTCACAGTCTTAGTAGGAATTTAGACTGAGGCCATTCTCATTAGAAGAAACCAAATTGGAGAAATCAGGTACCCAAAGTCAGTCTGATTTTATCTTTAATAGACTTGGTGAGCCTCTTGGGCTTATAGAGCTTATATCAGGTTTGACTCCATTCTTAATAAAAAAAAATCTGTTTCCTGTGGTGCATTCTCATGGGAAAAGCAAAGTCTGTGTTTAGCTTACAGAGATTTCAAGTAAACAGCTGCAGAACTAACATTACTATTTATAGACTGTGACACAACTGTTGAGCCTGTTGAAAGACAGCAAAGTGTTCCTTACTGAATGCTGCTGTTTATCCATCCCGCCATCCTTTGAGATTTGGATCTTGTAATGGATTTCACCGCACTTTCTGCGGATGGATCGTTGTGTTGAGCAGCAACAGTCCAAACATTCACAAAAGCTTTGCAAAAAAACACAAAGAAAAGGGAGATCACCTAGATGCTAGTTTGCAATGGGATTCAACCACAGTCAGAGGCCGGGAGAACGGACACATTTATTTAAGCTCGTGTCATAAACTCACATCTTTTTTCAAGCAGGCTACCACAAGCCCAAAACATTTTTAGCCTTGCTAAAGTAACACAAAGACAACTATAATGTCCAGAAGTATGGAACAAAAGAGAGAAGGCCATTAACCTCAGGTCCTCACAGACTCACGGGATAGTGTCACCATGCACATCATTTTTTTGTTTCGTGCTCTGACTTAGTAATGATAATTTATAACACTGCGGCACTCACAAACTCTGCCTAAAAGAAAATTGTTGCATAGGTGGCATCAACAGATTCGTGCTCATTTTCCACCAATGACAGAGAGCAAGGTCCCACAATGACCCCCACAATCATAACGTTTCATAATAGTACCTGCTTTTTATTTCAAAAATTAATTAAACACAATGAATATATGCATGCTGTGTAAAGCAGAAGGGCCCATTTGATAGTTGTGTCGACTTGTCCCGGGAATTTCCACCAATGTCTTTGGGACCTCTGTGCTTGCTGAAATTTTGGAGATAATTTGCTGCAAAATTTTGACTTTGCAGATGACCTACATGGCAGTTTCATAAAGGATTAAGACTACAGACAACATCTGAAATAATACAAATCACTAGAGATCTGTGGGTAATGCTAGTCCTGTGCAAAATGGGCTTTAGTCAAAATGGAATTAGCAAATCTCTGATCACAACCACAGAGATGAACAAAGAACTTATTGAAGCTGTGTCGGAGTTTTCCAGATTTGTGGACATCAAATACAAAATATTATTCAACTTGGATGGGCGTGCACTGTTTGGCTAGCTAGGATCCCTGATGAGAAATGGATGCATGTTACTTTTTTAGACTTTTGTGTAGTGCTGTCTACCTCCAATAAAGATTTTCTTTACTTTTCAAAGAGGGAAATCAGGTTATGATTTCAAATGTTTGAAGTGCAACTTTAAAAGATAAATCATAATGGGAGGTGTATTTAACTGTCTAGCTTTAATTAATTTTACCTAAATTACTCAAAGATGATTTAGATATCAGCTACAGGCTGATGTAAGAAGAAAAAAATGAGCTTGGAGCGTGCACAGCTTAGAGGTTTTAGAAAAGGAGAGGAGCTGTGAAACTCTACCAATGAAGAATATGCAAAGAGCACCATAATGTATCTCTGTAGAATACTTCACATATTTCACCTCCCAGAATGCCTGTGCAGAGAGAGGTCCCAGGTTCAATGAAAAATGCAGAAAGTGCAGACCTTCCTACAGAATACATGAATTGGAAAAGGAGACGAGGTGGAAAGCGCATCACTGGAGGTTGCACAGAAACCTTTTCTTCTATTTCAAACCCTCGTCTCTGTCTCTGGGAGGAGGTATCTTTAGCAGTTGAGAGAGAGGAGTATTTAAAGAAACAGAGTACTGACGCAAATAAGGAAAAAATGTATAGATTAAGAAAGTGAGACAGAAAGAGGTACTGTGAAGAAAACTAGACACAGAAAAAGTGTGCAGGATGTGAGGGAAGAGCTTTTGTATTTCAAAGTTGCCCTCTGTGTGTAGTTAGGAGGAAGAAACTCTGATGCCTCCCACTCAATTTGGCCTCAGGCCTCAGTATCCCTGTGTTCTAACCCAGTCAGATCTGCCCCGGTGCTGCAAAGGATTGCAGTCTCTGGCTGGAGACTCTGGGTGAGAACATCTTTCTGTGCTTGAAGTAAATGTGAGACACTCCTGTGCAGGCTCTGGATGGAGCCCAAATGGAACTTTTCACTCAGTTAGTCATACACTGCTGTGGTATAACATGAATGTGCATGGATACACAGAGGAGATTTAGGGCACGGGCACTCAGGGGGAGATGCTTTTGTGACTACGCACCAGGTATATTAACTTACAAATGCAGCTACAGCTGAAATCCATCTTTTTAAAGCAGCGGGGCTCTTGGATTCGAGTTTTCACTTGGTTAGTTAAGCTTCTCTCCAGCATACAAAGAAGGTACATGGACACAAAGAAGGTGTCAATAGCAGAAAACTAAAAGGTCTTCTCTGGCGCTTCCCAGTTTGTTAGAGACGTGAGCCAAAATCAGAGGCGTGAATGGCAGATGTTGCAGGAGGTGACTTCTTCACATTAAAATCATCATCTGATATCAGACCGGTGTGATTTTGGTGGGAAAGCATTGCAGCAGCAAATCTTTTCTTTTCATATTCGTACACCAAAAACTGTGATAAATCCGTTTGCTGTGGGTGTGAAAGTTTAAGGGTTTGGATAAAGTATTTTTCAGATTTTATGTCTGACACTTTAAAGCCCATATATTTTGTGTTTGCAATGAAATAAAACAACAATTATTTTCTCAAAATAGGTCAGTTTCTGGCTATCAAATATGTGATTACGTATTAGAGCTTAAGAGCATGTAAAGGGATTCATTAACAGAGCATTCAGACAAAGTGATCGTGTAGAGCTGGGTAAATATTTAATTTATTTAAAAATATATGAATTTTGGCCGCTTGGAGAAAGCAGATGAACAATTAAACACTGTATTAATACCTCATAAAGCTGTGCAGAACACACTGGCAATGTTGTTGGGGGCAGTGGGATGAAGGTATTTGGTACTTGGGGGATATTTTGACAAAACTTTGAGTGACAAACAGACTGCTAGCAGTTACCTACTGCTGTGATATTATGCCATTGTGAAAGAAATTTATACCTTTCAGGTGTCATTTTACAGCATTATGTGAAATACTTTGGGGTCAGGGGTCAGGTTAAAGTCAAAACTAAAGATGTGTTGTGTTGTGATAACACGTGAAATAACCTAATGAAACTGATACCAGGCTATTCGTCACCCTGTTCTAATGGAAGATTTGACCCCCATGAGACCTTTGATTGGTCAGCCCCTAGCCAGCCAACAGGAGACAGGAAGGAAGGAGCTCGAAGACCCCTGGATGGTAATTGGCTCCTCACAGTCTGAAAAATCAAAAAACAAACAAACAAACAAACAAAGGGTGCAAGACAGAAAAACATTATAGATAATAAAAAAAAAAAAAAAAAAGAGGAAATGTCACGAAATAGATTGTTGAATGAAAAATGTTGTTTTGATGGTCACATATTGGGAAGCCATTAGTTACAAAGCCCACTAATAGTGTGTGTGTGTGGTTGTGTGTGTGTGTGTGTGTGTGTGTGGCATACATTCGCGTGTGGCCTCTAATTGGTGACTGTAACTGGGTTTCCTGCAGTGATTCAAGCTGACTGCAGGGACAGTGATACACATTTGCGCGTGCACATACGTGTGCGGAATCACAGACGGGGCTACAATTAATGATGGCAATAATGTCAACACAGAGCTGAGGCCAGTGAGGGAAAATGGGAGGGAAAAAAGACGAGATGAAGAGAAGAGAAAAACAAAGGCAGAAAGAATTTTAATGATTTGATTTTGTATCTTAAAGTGTCTTCCGGTTAAACTTTTTATTAGACCAAGCAGAAAAGTATACAGCAGCCAGGGAGAGAGATCACAAATGAATGCTGTGAGATAACCAGTGGCGTTTTAAGGGACACTCACACCTGAGCAAATACGTTAATAATCGTCGGTTTTGAAGAGTGTTTGTTATAATGTGGCGACAGTATTCTTCATAAATAATTCTGAAGTGTATATTTCAACAATTTCAATCATTATCCAACAGCTTTAGAGCTGAATTTCCTCATATTTTACCCAATAATAAGGCCTGCTGTCAATGTGTGACTTCACAAAATAAAAGCACACTCATTCCTTAAAATGTCTAATAAAAAGTCCTAAAAACTTTGCCCTGTAAGTTCCAAATGTACTACTGTGCAAGCTGTGACTTTATTATTCCACCACAACTTCTCACACGCTGTTTGTAGTCATAATACTTCTGTAATTTCCTTTTTGCCAGGGGTTAAAATGGGCCGGAACGTTCTGGAACGGCAATCTGGCACCTTCAATAAATGAGTAATTAAATCTGATTGGTGGATTAATACACTGTACTGTGTGAGTTAACTTTTCATGTGCTGTAGCCTGGAATTGCTTCCAGCTGACAGCGTGGAGACACTTTGCTCAGTACTAAGAAATTCCTAAACGCTTCCCTCTTTTTCTTTCGGCCCTATGAGGGTTCCAAACTTGCATTTGCTGTATTTCAACATCTTGCTCGTGCACAGAAGAGGAGTGAGCGGAAACGGAGTGATGATTTTAAATGGTAGATCTTTTCAAATGTAACTTTTCAATCAGCTCAACAAACATCAGTAAAAACAAAGTGCTTCTATGCAGTTTTTCACACAGTGTGTCTGCTGGCTAAACGTACAGCTGCTGTATTTCCCAGAGGGACATTTCAAAAAAAGTGTTAATGTGAGACACTCACAGAAGGAGAACGGTGTAAAGAGAGGACAGGAGAGGAAGATGAGAGATTATTTTTTAAAAGGTGCGAACTGTTCAGCAAGTGACGTTCGAAAAACTGGAAATTTAAAAGCTAACTTGCAATATCATCATTTGTTTTAGAGTTTTTAATTTGGATACTCAATTTCAAAAAAAGTTGGGATGTTGTGTAAAATGTAAATAAAAGCAGAATGCAATGATCTCGTAAACACACATTTTATTTAGAATATATAAAAAAACCACATATGATTAAACTGAGTATAATAAGTTTTGAGTTATTTGAAGGTTGCATGAAAATACAGTTTGGTAAAAATTATTACAGACTAAACTGGTTATTTTGCAGCGTTTTGGTGAAATTTACAGTGATGCTCTGTGTTGGACCACGGAGCAGCTGTGGTGTTCATGGTTAATTGTGAGGTTACGTCAAGGGTAGCAGACACAAATTTAAGTTAATGATGTTGATTAGATTCACTCATTGAATGCTGCATTTTATACTGGATTTACAGTGTCTGGAAATCAGCCATATAGCTTGTGTAGCATCTGCTTACGTCGGCTTTTAGAATTAAGTTGGCAAAATCGTGAACAGCGGTGAACATCGGAGTAGGAGATGACCACAGCCTGTACACAAAGAAAAACCACAAAACAAATTATTATGTCTTATTATGTTATTTCTAATTCTTTTCGTCTGAGCCGTGTTTCACCTGTCAGTCCAATTCACACACAGAGGGACACATTTATCTAGATATCAGAATGTGAGAGCTTTTTTCCTTTCACGCTTAACCAACTCTCCATTTTGTTCAAACATCTAGCAAAGTTTTCTTTAAGGTCTCTTCAACATCTTTTCCAAACGTTTTTTGCAACTCCTCATAAGAAGTGATTGGATATATGATCATTGGGACAATATCAGACCCTAAAAACCTGGAGGGGGATTTTCAAAAGAAAAATAAAGTTAATATTTTTCAGCCAATCTAGCCTCAGATTTTTAGGTTTTATCATCAACTACCATTTGGATTTGGATAAAACTTTGGTCAGACATGCCCTGATATTTTATATAGCAAGTAAAAAAAAAATTGTATAATTTAGATTAGCAAATGTTAATAAGCTGAACAGTATTTGATCTGATAGGATTGGCTGGAGTCTCAAAGCTGTCTCCTGAGCACTGTCAGTTTTGGTATAAGAGAATGCTATGGTCTGTTATATGGGGGGACTCAACCTTGCTTGTTTGCTTTTTTTTTTATTTCTTTTTTTAACCATCACAGTCTACTTGTCACAAAGTCACAAAGCCCTGGGTGCAGCAATAGTGTCGCTGCAAAATTGTGTAAGGGGAGCATAGTCACCAGATATAGGCTAGGTATAAGCCTACCACTGGCTATGTATTTCACGCAACACTGTCACTGACACAGTTGTTACCTTTTTTAAAAATCCCATTCACTACAGGAAGCAACCGCAATGACAAAGGTGATTTTGGGAATGGTAACATGTGGCCAGCGGCTAGGCTTATACAAGCACACTGTATCCGGCGGGTGAGACTAGTTTGGCTGGAGACTCGTTGTCTTTACGCTGTTAAAGTCGACACCATTTCTCAAAATGTTGTATAATGATTCCTCGTGTAATGATTTTCTGATACACACTCTAATGTGTCGTGCTCCCTTGTGAGATCAACAGGGCAGACGAATCCAAATTGCGTTCCTTACAGAGGATAAACCACTGCTGCAGTAATGCAGCATCCAGCGGTATTAGAATTTCCTAGTGTCTGCAATCCTTTACATAACTCTTTTTTTTTTTTTTTGGCTTTGCATCCAAACAAAGACACACAAAGTACATGCTCATTCATGAACACAAGCATCCTCAGCTGACCTATTTGTCTGATTAAAACAAATCCTGCTGACAAGTGAGGATTTATGGTGCCGTGTTGTGAGTGAGTGCTACTGTATCTAAGCAGAGTTCACTCCTAATTTAGGAAACCACAGAGCTCTTCCTGTGTGGACTTAGTGTGTATGCGTTTGTGCTGTGTGCTCCTTAGTGTCCATACTTCCATATGTAGATACACAATTCTGTTTGTGCAGGTGCTTGCTATTTAATTCTCTCCCTCAGTGAAGTTGTATTTGCTCCCAGGCAAGATTTGGTTTTAAGCTGTAGTGCCATGTTCAAACCCCCGTGCGTGTGTATGTAGTACATGGGTACCAATATAAAGACGTGACTTTTTGGATGTACAAGGTTGTCGTCAGCCCCTAGCATTTCATGGGACTAAGCAGATTTTCTGCTTCTCATAAACCAATTAAGAGTGTAAATGGGAAGTCCTCTTTTCTTCTTCTTGTTCATGTTTTTCTTCTCTCTTCGTGTCTTCTCCTCCTACCCTTCTCTCATTTGTTTTCCTATCTTTTTGTATCACCTAGCAGCATTTATTTAGCTTTTTTTTGACTCATTTACCCCATTTCTTTCAGCTCCCCCTCTTCTGTACTTATGTTCTGCTTTCCACTGTCCTCATCACCTTGAATTCCCCCGTATTCTCTCCTCCACAAACCTCCCCTCCACTTTATCCCCCTTCTCTTCCCTTCTCTTCCTCCTTCTTCTTTCTGTTTTAGATTAATTTTATCTTCTCTGTATTATGTTGTAGCCATAGGGGAGAGTGTGTGTGATAGTAATCTCAGCTGTCCGATTATATCTTGTTGCTCCGGTGCTGAACCATGAGATGGTTTATTGATATTTTGTAAGGGAAGATATTTTCTAAAGATGAGTGTGTCTTGGTTTTATCCCTGATCTAACTAGGCAACTTGGGGATTAAAAGCTCCTTTCAACTAAAAAAAAATGCTTCAGGGCTCTTTGTTCAAAAAAATTCAAACACTTAAACTACAAGTGGGTTTTCATTTTCTGAATTATTTGTGGATCACATACCAAAAGCTCTCAGGATGCATTCAGTTTGGAGAGATAAAGCTTGTAATAGTTTGTAGTACAATTAAGTTAATCCAAAAGTCAGACAGGAAATAGACCAGTATAAATGGCACATTTAAGGTTTTACGGGCACTCAGAAAGAGAGAGCAGACGTGTGATTAGCATCGTTGTGTGTCAACAGCCTAAGCTCAGCAGCTGCTGTGTTAGCATTTAGCTCAAAGTTATGCAACGCACAGCCTGAGTAGTCGATGGCACTGCTGAAGACATGTCTTGTTTAAAGATATTTACTGTAAAAATGGTTTTCAGCGAAAACTGGCCACACCTTGCAAAAGATAACTTCAATGGCATATGTGTGTATTTGCCTCACAGGTTGTCTAAAGCGGCTTTTACACAGGATGTGGCACGAGCAGTGCTTCACTGCCCTGCCCGAAGGACCTGCCAAGGTCAGAGCAACATAGGTGGTGTTTTCAAAACCAAGGCTTTTTTTCTTCTCACCACCATAATCAAGGAGGTGTAGATCTGTAAACCTAAAAACCTACTGCAAGCTGTATTGTCTGCCAGCAGCAATCTTAAAACTCACACCTGACTGTCTGCTTAGACAGAAATCTGTTTGCAAGAAAGAGCGCTCCTCGTGAGGTCTCAGTACAAATGCAGACTTGTGTAGTATTATAATATTTTAATTCAGTGAATTTAAATACACAACAGCATTTTATCCTCTGTTTTGTTTTATATATCTGCCGGATACCTTGTTTCTATTGGCTGAGTGGTCATCACAGTGCACAACTTTACCCAAACTGAACTTTGACTGCAAGTTTTGGAAATATTGGGTTTTAGAGTGCAGTGGTGCCATTACTGTGCCCTCTGTGACAGCCCCTTAAGTTTAATCTCAATTCTCAGTGTCTGAGAGATTGCAGCTTATTTTATCTCTAAGGAACTTTTAACTTTTTATTAACTCTGGGAGGTAAAAATAATGAAGTATCGTATAGTGTACTTTCTTTGGGACCAATGGAAAGACAATTTTGGTGTGAAGAAATAGAAAAATGAACGGATTAAAAAATATATTAAAACAAACTAAAGCAAGTACCATAGGGTACCATCTTCATTTGGCCATGTGATAACATAGCAACTGAACTGACCATTTATATTTATTTATTTATATATTTATCCTGAACCAGATAATTCAGGATAAATATGACTGGCAGTCCCCATGATTGGTGAGTCCAGATATATATACGTATTTCTAAGTTATATGTTCTCCTTCTGTACAAATACTGCACTTTAAATCATTTATTTTAAAGCTTTAGTTTCTTATCATTTTGCAGATATATTACATTATTATGGGCCAAGCTACCCACCAATAAAATTAATTATCGGCTGCAATATTCAAGTGATTTACACATCAATGAATCAGAAATCACAATCCAATTTTATTATTTATTTTATTTTTATCTTCAGATAAATCTCCTGCTGAACTTGTACGTTTGTTCACGAGTCTCCAAGTTTTATGGTAGTTTCATTTTATTTGTACAGTTGTCAATCATATAAATCATTTTTTAACTTTTGTGTAATGTGTTTTTTCTGGATATTTAGTCGATAATCCCTCCATTAAAATGAAACTACCATAAACATTAGACACTGTTCATTTTTTTGTAAGTGAGCAAACTTACAAGTTCAGCAGGGGATCAAATAATCATTCCCCCACTGTGATTCTGAGAGCTAGCCTACATACGTATAATTTTTATTTAAGTAAATAGTCTAAATATATTTTAGAATGTAAATTTACATTAATGTAATCCATTCTCAATAATAATACGGGGCTGCACATGAGCCTAAAAATCTTGCCCACAGTTTTCTATGCCAATCTTCTATACTGACTTTATTTTTGACCAAATATTCTGATTTCCTGTGAGCCCCCGTGTTTTGTTTTTGGTCCTTCTTGTGCAACCCCATTTTAAAAATCCTGGAAACACCCCGGGTCATCATCTTAGTGACAACCAGCCTGACTTGTTGCATGAGGGCTGAGAAATTGAGAAACATTTAATACTAATGTGCTGGTGACTTATTACTCAGAAGGCAGCCTCAGCCCAAATAGGACCATAGTTTACAAAATGAGAATGATGCATTGTATTAAAGAGAACATAAACTCTTCAGGAAAGTTTTTTTTAATTACTGAGTATTCAAAGTATATAATTTCCTGATTGTTTGTTTCCTACATGCAAAAACATCGACATAAATGCAGTGTATGAGCTGCAGTACCGAAGTTTTTTTTCTGCTAAAATCTTAAATTCCAATGTGCTGCAAATGTGCTTCCCAAGTTTCTTAAGCTGCATTTGATTGTGCCCCCCGCCCCCCACCCACCTGGAACCAGTGGGTTTGTTCCCAGATGTCCTTAGATCCACCTGGTGTGCAGGAAGGAGTAAATGAGGCGCTCCCAAAGTAGGAGAGTTATGAAAAAACTAAAGTTATGATATTTTGACCTCAGAACTCCCATCCCCTTAATACCCAACTTTCTCTCTTTGGCCTCAGCCCACCATTTCAATCTGCTCATTCTTGGTTTCTTTCCTCTTGCTGTCACACACACACACACACACACACACACACACACACACACACACACACACACACGCTGGGGAGGAGATGTCAGTCAAGATGGATGTTTAAGTTGGACCAACATCCCATATGGCAGCGTGTCGTTTATGTGTGTGTGTGCATGTGTGTGTGGAGAGCTTGTCCCACGGGCTGTGCCATAGAATTTGGCATCGTTCAGCTCTGCTACATCCAGTCTGCTATTGAGATGGTTAAAATTCTTACAAACACACACACACACACAGACACACACACACACACATGCATGCTCACTCTCAGTCAAACATCTCCATCTCACTGCTCAACGGCTCTGCAACTTTTGCAAACACTGGATGATATTTACGGCTCAGAATTGTGATTGAAGATGTTTACTTGCTGAAAAGCTGCCGTCACTGTTAAAGAATATTGACTTTAATACCATTTTGATTAAGATGGCTAACGTTAGCCATGCTGCCTGCCTGTACTTGCTCACCGCCGCTCATTTGCTCTGAGAAGATTATTAGGAATACAGAGCAAGCCGTGGCCGCTTCCATAAATGGTGATCATGCATGCTGTGAGAAATAAATGTAGCCCAGGCCTTTTTCACTTGCTTCCATCCATTTCCTGTCCAGACTTGAAATAACAATGGCACTTACTTTAACCTGACACATGACATGATCTCATTTTGTATCCTGTCAGTTCATCCAGGCATGCTTCTCCTGACCTTGACAGCATCTCAGAGTTTAACATGTTCCACACTCCTAGTTTGCGCTCTAATTTCACTGCAGAATCCACCATTTTGCAGATCTGATCTTACACATTCATAAATTATTCAAAATATACTTGCTGTGTGTCAGCACTGATTCGACAGCTTCCATCTTACACACGGCGCACACGGTAAATCTTCCATATCGGAGCAGAATGACATCCTACACATGCGGAGGTAGTGCCACATACTGCACCCATACACCCAGCAACACACACTTTTCTTTCCTTGTGAATGCACACACACACATACATTGAGTCTAAACCTTGATGACTGGCTCTTTTCCTATCTGATGGGAAGTGCAGTGTCTGCAACTCTTCCTCTGTCCTTCAGAAGAAACAAGAGAATCACTCCCGCTCCTTTCCTTCTCTCTCTCTCTCAATATATCTTCAGCTCTTTTGCTCCTTGTATTTCCACTACATTTTCCTCCACCGATAATGCCCCCCCCACATTTTAAGCCCTGTGCCGAACAAAGTAAAAGTAACAGAGTTCTACTTGAAATGTCATGTTGTGTCTTTCATATAGAAGTTGGTAGCTTGTGAAAGAGTTTGTTCCCTGATGTTTCACACTGCAGCCTAATGATGTGTATGAAAACACGTCTTAATGAGAAGAGGGATACAGTACTGTGCAAAAGTCTTGAGCCACCCCCTCTTTTCTTTATATTTTGCTTCCGAGGAGACAGACTGTCTTGTAGTTTTTTAAAGAGGTCTTGGGCAATAGTTCTCTGGTATTTACGAAGGTCCTTCAAAGTTTTTGAACACAGCTCAGTTTTGAACAGTTTTGTCTAAACACAGTTTGATTTCCCATACTGTAGGTCTTTGTGATTCCCAAAGAGCTATTAGCCAAAATTTTGGCATATATCAGCATGGTGTGCAGGATGGTCTTAAAACATTTCAGGAAACTGGACAAGTGGAGAAGGTGCCAGGCCTAAAAAACTATCTACAGAAAATGAACAGTGTCTGAAAGTCTGTCCTTAAGAAATAGGAAAACACTCAGCTAAGAGCTGACACAGGACCTACAGTAAGAGATGCATTCGCTCCTTCAGCTGATCCACAGTAGATGAAACCTTCCATAAGTAATCTCAATGGAAGGTGGCTGTCAAGAAGGTGGCTACCTTTTCTCCTTAATGTGGGGTCCTCAAGACTTTTACACAGTACTGGTAATTTAGACAAACCTCAGTTAGTAAATGTATTTTATAATATGGATTTAGTGACAAAAACAAAGTTATATACAAACATCTTGAATTCTTAAAATTGACTAGAGATTTGTGATCTGAGTCTGGAGATCCATCAACTGTTGTTATACAGTCATTTCAGTCACAGCAGTCAGCCCTTTTAAAAATCTCCTAGAAACCCTCAGTATACCACCTGCCAAGCACAAAGTGGTAGAAGGAAAAAGGTCCAATTGGAGAACATAGTGGAACCACTAAAGAGACAGAAACTTCCTCTAGGTTGTAGAGGGCAAAAGAGAGAGAGCGTGACTTAGGCCTCAGTCACACAGGCATAGAGACTGCTCAGCACACATGTGGCAACCCAGTCGGTTGGCTGCCGGATATCAATGCGTGAAATCAGTCGCAAAGAGGGTGCTGTACCAAAAACCTCCTTGTGATTGCTTTGGTTGCTTGCAGATTGCTGCAGCCACCCCTAGTTTGCATGGCAAAAACTGCAAACAGTCGCAGTGAAACTATAAAAAGTCACAAACCAAAAACAGAATGTTGCCTTCGAGGAAAAGTTGTGCCTTACTGCTGCAACCAAATGTTCTCCATTTTATGTTTGTGTAACTTTTTCCACTTTCACTACCACACTGCGAGTAGTTTGTGAGTGTTTGCAGACAAATTTTCAATGCAACATACGGGTGACTCAGGAACTTGCTAGCAACCAAAGCAATCACAAGGAGGTTTTCAATGCAGCCTCTTTGCAACCATGGTAGAGTCTGCCAGCAACCTCCAGCAACCACTCTGCAACCAGTCACAGAACTAACACTTTTGCCTGGTTACCATGGGTCACTGTCCAACATCTAGGCCTGTGTGACTCAGATTTTAGCAATAAATTTCACAGTGACTGCCACTAGCCGCTCACAACCAGTCATGAAAAACAGATTTTTCCCTACTTGGATCCACACTCAACATCCAACTTGTGTCCAGAAGGACTCGATTGATTTCTACTTGTTTTCTACTAACAGCTTAATATTGTCTGAAATGTCAGTGTTTTATTTATAATGTGTTTTCTGCTCTCCCCAAGTGGCAAAAAAAGCAAAAATAATTAATCTACAGTATTGAAGTATATTTAGAAGATCATTGTGTGGCAGCATGGCTCTTTGATCCCAAAGTGACTTAAAGAGATCATTTTTGGGCAGCAGCTAAATCACTCTAATCTTTTTACAAGTTTTGTACTGCTATATGACTATTAAATCACCTCTTTGTGCTGACAAAGGCATTATCTTGAGTACAATGATGTGATCAATGTGATCTCGATCTATGTGAAATGTCCACAGAACAGAGCTACTCATTTTTATTGAGATTTGTGTCTGTGTCCAGAATCAGTTTTTTTTTCTTGTCGCTCAGAGCTGAGATCCTCAAATATAACCACCAACTTGGCAAAATAACATGTTTTCAACAAACAACCTGCACCAAAAATCTCTGATTGCACCTTATACCATGTCACATGGAGAAAAACACAATTTTAATGTTGGGGAAAGTGCTTTTTCAGTGTTTCACTAAGACCGCTGGGGTCTGAAAGTGGCGCAGCTGTCTAAAAAGAATAGGACGATGTGTTTTCCCCTAGCAGGCATCATTTTAGGACCAATCTGAACATTTTAGTGGTTAAAATTGCACCAAATGCGAAAGTGATGCATTTCTTTATCAGTTTCGCTACATCTGAGAGTTAACGTCTGTATGAATGATGGAAAACACTTCTGCTGAATCACCACAAGTAAATGCAAGTACAAAATAATAATTCTAATTACAGACTTGATGAAGTTGATTTAAATTTTTTAACAGCCCCTATGAACTTTTTCTGTGTTCTGGAGCATAAATGTCCTTGGACAACTTGCCACTTTTCACAGCTCACCGTTAGGACAAGCTGTCGCTCCCTCTCTGTCTTGCTTCTTTCTCACTCCCCCTTCCTCCCGCTCACTCTGTCTTTCCTCCTGCCACTCTTCCCTATCTTCTCATCTGTCTTTCTAAAAAAACACCTCTCTCTGTCATCTCCCATTTCCTCTCTTCACTCCCTACCCTCGTCTTTGCTGAGAAGCCATACATCTCTCAACCTTTCTTTGGGGGGGGGGGGGGGGGGGGGGGGGGGGGGGGGGGGGGGGGGGGGGGGGGGGGGGGGGGGGGGGGGGGGGG
>JAVDPK010002611.1:175277-188082 GCA_034780415.1 Cichlasoma orientale
TGTGTCATGTAAAGTGGGGCACCGGTCTTGGTCTTGTCTCGGTCTTGCCCTCCTTTGGTCTCGGTCTCGTCTCGGTCTTGGACCCTAAAAGTCTTGGTCTTGTCTCGGTCTTGGGTTAGGTGGTCTCGACTACAACACTGGAACATGAACATGGCAAAAATGAGAGTTTAGGTTCCATGATCATTTAGTGAGGCTGTGAGGAACATGACTTATTATGTCCACTAAACATCCATCCATCCATCCATTCATCCATTAATTTTCTTGCACTTATCCAATTCAGGGTCATGGGGGACCAGAAGCCTATCCCACCTGCCACAAGGTGAGAGGCAGATACACGCTGGCCAGTCTGTCGCATGGCTCGCACAGAAAGACAGACAACCATTTGCTCCACTAAACATATCATAATAATAATTTTGCTCTGTTTTGGTCTCTACTAGTTCCCAAGGGAAATCTCTGCCTCTTTAGCTCCTATGTTCACCAACAACTGTTGCCAAATTCTACCAGGCTTGTGCTGAGAAAATAGCAGGATAGTATAGTACAGTATAGTACAGTATAGTATAGTACAGTAAAATATATACAATGTCAATGATTATATTATGACCTGGCTCAAAAGCCAGAACATAAAGTGGAGAATGACACCAGAGCATGATAAGGTCTGGCAAGAAATGGCGTTTTCCACAAGCTGACCTCAGGCGTGCCTTTAGCCACACCTCATCAGGTGTAGGCAATCAGCAATTAAGCCCAGGCAACACTCAGAGACTCTTGCACTGCCAATGCAAGGAGTGTAGGGGTTACAGGGGGGCATAACAGGGGACTCGACCAGGATTTGAACCTGAGACCTCTCACAATCAATCAAAAATCTATTAGATTTCCTCTTGCAATGCCATTTGTTGTTTGAATATATAAGGTCAGCCAAAAAACTGAACAGATCATGTTCACTTTCCCTTCTTTTCCTTGACTGCATTTTAACTAAAAGTATTTCCCAGCCTTATTTTTTTAATGGACACAGTTCTCATCATTTTCACATATTAACTGTAAATCAAAATACAGTGAAAATTGAGTGAATACGGAGTAAATTCAGAGGTTCCATTTGGGAAACTGCAGAAGAAGAGCAGCTTGTATGAGAGGCAAAACCGAGGGAAAAGGTGTTCACCGCAAGAACTCTGCTGCCCCTAAAGCTCATCTGTGAGAGCTCAGAAAGGCTAAAAAACAAAACAAGAGGTTGTGAAACATTCAGAACTGTACATCATTTAGAAAGACTCTGCTGTTAGGTAGTGAAAGTTTTAAAAAATGAAGATTTATAAATGTATAAATGAAGTTTGGCATACAACAATATGTCTGATTCTGGAAGCCAGGAATGAAGAGGAACATACACTGTCTGAGCTGAGGTTGAACAGTAAACTATTTAGTGAATGTCTGATGGAGTCTTTGCTTTTATAAGTGATTCTAAACAATGAAATCTCACCAAAAGCCACCTTCCTTTACTTTTTTAAAAAACCTTGTCACACTTTTGCCCATCTCCCCCTCTGTCACTCTGTGGGGTGCTGTCAGTGAACAGGTGTGCAGCTACTTCTCTTTATTAATGGCGGGCAGGAGGAGAGCAAAGGGGACTCTGCGTGTGCGGAGGTGTGTGTGTGTAACACACGAGAGAACTGACAAATGCAGGAGCGGCTGTGCTGCACGCTCCATCGACACAGTGACAAATGGAGCGGGCCGGAGATGTGTATATATAAATTCACACAACAACACAAAGAAGCAGTTTGACAGAGAACGGCGCTCTCAGAGCTTGAAAGTTGTTTGGTTCTGCATAGAGGAGACTTTACTAAAATCCATTCAAAGCTGAATTCTCCGGTGTGTGTTGTTTTGATGGAGTACTCCGAACATTCGCATCCTGGCAATAATCAAACATCGCATTTTAAATTCTCCTTTATTCAAACACGTGGAAATGTCTGTCAATATGAAGGAAGTTTATAATGTCTTATGAAGCGTGAGTGACGCTGTTTAGGGCTGGATGCGTACGCTGAGCACGTCTCAGGAAAGAATAGCAGTGATTTCATTGTTACGCAATTTCACATTTACTTTCCCTCTCCCCCAGACTGTGGTGAATCTAGGCCACAGAGAGCCAAAGAGCCTAAAACTGAAGAGTGACCCAAAAAGAAGGTAGACCTTGAAGGTAGCGGGATGAAAACACGCACCCATCACTCACCACCGAGCTGTGAACGAGACATAAGATACAGGAGAGCAGATGATTCATTCTTGGGGCCTTAATGTGGCACTGCATTGCATTTAGGGTTTATGTTCCAGAATAATCATTTAAAATAACTTACCATGTCAAGGGTGTGGCCGTTCATTCCTTTGAGGTAAAGTATTGCCTTACCTTTTCAGATACAGGCTATCTAAAAAGACATGAAATCTTGATAACTTGTATCTGACACTGAAACAACTTTTGCTTTGCTTTTGCACACCCTCTCTACCGCGTGAGACAGTGCTAAAATGCTAGCACCAGCAGAAATTTGAGGGGCTCAGAGTCAGAAGCACTGATGTCTGTGGCTTTGACTCACAGATCCAGCCTGTGGTTTCTGTGCATCACGATTTTCCTCACACGCATACATTCCCCTCAACTTCCTTTTTGTAATGATAAGTAACATTCGGTGCTGCTTGTACTCTGAATCTTATTGACCAATCAGATTTGAGGTTTTGGTTGCACGCAACTAAAGAGTCCACGTGGAACACATTACCCACTGTAAGTATCATACAGTATGTTGTGTGACTGGCGATGATATTGACAGTGAATGGCCAGATTGGAGAAAAACAGGTATAGATGTCGTGAATCAGAGCATTAGATGATAAAGATTATGTAAGTTTAAGCGTTGGTGGTTTTGGACTTTATATGGTTGCTATCTTGGCCAGGCCTCTCTTGTAAAAGAGACTGTGATCTCAATGGAACTTCCTGGTAAAAAAAAATAATAATAATAATAATTTAATACTATATACAGTAAAGAATACAAACAATATTCTTCTTTTCTCAAGTCTCTGAACTGTAAAAGCACACGGACCACCTTCTTCATCCTGCAGCTTTAAAAAGGTAATCATCCTGATAAAGACACTGGGGACTTTTCATTAGCCCTGAGATACAGCAGTGAGTGAGATCAAAAAGTAATAAAAACAATCATTTTCTGAATAAACATGGAATATATGACCCTTTTCTGCTCGTGAGCCTGCACAGCCAGCCAAGATTAGATTGGATTTTAATGATCAACAAGGGGAAAGTGGGCTGTTGTGGCACCAAATTATGAAATGATACAGCAAACAGAAATGTGATACGAGCAACACGGTGGTAAACACGGAGAGATCCATAAAATTATGTGGAAACAGTTGACATCTGTACATTGCATCTTGGAAGCAGGTAATTGATGGTCTCCAACATGCTGCTTTTACTTTCATTGCCTTTTTCTTTCATTTCTAACATCACCGCCTGCTTTTCCATCCCTACTTTGCCTCTTTCATCTTGCTCAAAACATTTCTTTTGTATCATTTTCTATTGATCTGATCTCCCACGTGTTTTCTAGTTTGTTGGCTCTATTTACATTTCATTTCTGTATATTGTCATGTTCTGTTCCTCTGGCTTTTACCGTCTCCCTGTCTCGTCTCTGTCTCTTCCTTTGAAGGTGTTTTTGACATTTTTCCAACTTAAAAAGTATTTCCTCTAATTTTCACCATCATGATTTGGGAATCTGATTTCCAGTTCACTAAATGAGATTAAATATTGAATCTGGAATTCCTCCCATAGCATCCTGACATATTCTTTTCTTCCTCAACTTTTATAAACATAGATTTCTACACACATCAACAAGAGAATAATGATTTTCCTGCATAACAGCCTCAATTCATAGCAGACTGAATGGCTGACTGTAGGACATCAAGAGTGAGTGGATTGCGCTGGTAGCTGTTTTTTTTTTTTAAATGGGAAATATGGTCTTAATATTCAGCAAACACTAACATTACCTCTAGTGTGAGATATCTCATCAATCATCCCAACCCTGATCTCATTTATTGGTGTAATTATGCTGAGCTACCACATGTAATTTGGCATTGATTTATCTACAGTATGTTGCAGACGCTACAAACTACCTTCTTTTTCTCATCTTCCTCTTTTTTACCTTTTGTTTCTGCCGTCATTATTCAATGAGAAGTAGCTTGATAAGAAAACATTACCTACCTTCTTATTATCTTTCCTGATAAGATCCTTTATCTGTCATCCACAGGTGCTTCCTTTGTGTTTCCTCTCCATCTTCCGTCTATACTTCCACCTCTCCATCCCTTCATCTATCCATATATACCTCTTCTAGAGTCATTATAGTTAATAGGAAGGCCAATGTGTTCTACTTCCCAGAGAAATGGGACTCATTACTTCTCATTAAGTACTTCCCAGCAAAACTTCTCCTTCATCCTCAGTGTTTCCTCCTGCTGCCCATTCCTTTTTTTTTTTTGCTCTTCATGTTTTCTCAAATTATTTGTCTTTTTTTCTTACGGGCCTAATTCTCTTTCTGTTTCGTGACCTGATTTGCAAAACTCAAGTCAACATTCTGAAGAAATTTCAGACCACGCTATGTTTTATTTCCAAGAATCGGCCGCACATGGCACAAGCAGTGACCGTGTCAACAAGCCCATGGCAGAACTGTAACTCAGCTGGAAATGGAAAAGAGTCTTGCCTCCAGCCTGACCAATCAAATCACATTTCCCCTCCTCTTTAAGATAGTGCAGTCTGTTACAGGGCACTCTGACCATTTGGTGATAGGAAAGTCCAAAGCAGTTCAAAAGCAAAAGCTTCTTTTGGGAGAAAACAGATGTTGTCAGTTTACTAATGGAATACGGCTTTTCGCTGAGATGAGAAAGTCATTTCTATTTAATAAACCAGTCAGTTTATAATTGTAGCAGAAGTTTACTACACTATACCTTCAGTAATTTGTTAGTACCCATAAAGCTCGGGCTGTCATATGAATGCTTCCATCTAGAAAAAAGCAAAAGTGGGGCACGGTGTGTGTGTGTGTGTGTGTGTGTGTGTGTGTGTGTGTGTGTGTGTGTGTGTGTGTGTGTGTGTGTGTGGAGCACAAAACACAAATGGACTTTGAAGTGGTTCGACCTATTTCAGTTTAACCAAATTACCAAACTGGAAAAGGAGGGAAAAGAGAACTCCACACCAATTAAGGGTGCTCTAACACTTGGATCAGCGCCTGCAGTGAACATATCGTGGTTGATATGGGTCTTTGCATTTACACATAGTTAAAAAAAAGAATTAAAAAAAAATTGCAGTGATCTCGATTGAGCTACCAATATCAATATATAAAATCTACATCTTCCACAGAAACTGCCTTTTTTCTCAAAAAGTACACAGTGGGAGATTCTCAGGCATGTTCTTACTACTTGCAATGCTGCTGTATGGGCTTCATTACTGTAAGTGATTAGGTGACCTTTAAAATTGTAGGACAGATTTTTTTATATTTTTTTTTCACATGTATGTATGGATTGCATTAATTTTGCCTCATTCAGGAAAAGTTATCTGGATACAGCCAATGAGTTTAGATAAAAGTGTAAATAGTGGCATTGATCATCTAAATTTAGCCTGATTCCAGCTGTTCTGCAGCTTCACCAAGCACCAATGGAAACCTGGCTTTGCTTTGAAATGAAACATATCCGATAAGTTTAGTAAAATGCTTAAATTCAAGATTCATTGCAAGGTTGCAATAAATCCAGCCACAAGAAATTTCCTACCATAAGAGTATTTTACTGAAGTTCATTCTTACTGTAATTTACAGCTTATAATGGCTCACACTGTATTGATTTATGGTGAGACGATGTCAGTGCTTTACTGCAATCTGTTTTAGGTCAAATACAACTGAACGCAGGCTTTGGCATCTGATTTGATTGCATTTACTTTAAGTGATGTAGAAATGAATGTGTCAGTGTGCTGCCGTACTGCTCCTAGTAGTAATCTTTCTGTGTAGTGGCAGAATACTTAATCCACTTATTAGATGAATATAGATATCTTTTCTATTCCGTCACAGTCACATCAGGGTTTGTTATAACCATTATTACAAAAAAGTCCACCATCCAGTCAACCACACACGTTCATTCATCAGTGCAATTCAATTCAATTTTATTTACACAGACAAATCACAACAAACAGGTAAAGACCCTACAATGATTACAGCGAAAACCCAACAGTCAAAACGACTCAGATGGACTGAAGAACCAGGCTCAGGGAGGGGCAGTCATCTGCTGCGAGCAGTTAGGAATGAGGGGAGAGAGACAGGACAAAAGACATGTTATTAATAATAACTAATGATTAAATGCAGAGTGGGGTATAAACAGAGTAAAAAGAGGTGAATGAAATTCTCAGTGCATCATGGGAACCCCCCAGCAGCCTAGGCCTATAGCAGCATAACTAGGGGATCGTTCAGGGTCACCTGATCCAGCCCTAACTATAAGCTTTATCACAAAGGAAGGTTTTAAGCTTAATCTTAAAAATAGAGAGGGGGATCTGTCTCCTGAATCCAAATTGGGAGCTGGTTCCACAGGTTCCACGGGTTCTCCCATTCTACTCAAGTAAACACAAGTAAGCCAGCAGTCTCAGTGAAGCGCTCTGTTGGGGTGATAGGGTACTATGAGGTCTTTAAGATAAGGTGGAGCCTGATTATTCAAGACCTTATATGTAAGAAGAAGGAAACAATGCACAGGTTAACTTAGATAATGTTTTCAGTTTTTCACAACAGCAGTTTTGTTATCAATACATATCACATTTTTCTTTCCTTTGTTCTTGTGTGTATGTGTCTCTGCGTGTGCTTGTGTATTTTCTCCTGCGACAGTGAATAAATTTCAGTCTGTTTGGTAGCATTAGAGAGAGGGCAGATTGTGGTCAACTCCATTTATTCAGCCCAATGCATGTGTGTGGAAATGTGTGTCTGTTAATATGAGGTTGAGCCTTTTACTGTGGGTGTCAGTTGTATATGTGTGTGCACGTGTGTGTGTGTGTGTGTGTGTGTGTGTGTGTGTGTGTGAGAGAGAGCGTGCTGTAGCGCTACAAGGCTTGTATGCTGATAGATGCGGTTGTAACTCCATTGCAGTGAATGAAGGCCATAACCCACACATGCATTACCATATTCATACAGCTCACAAAATAGATTGCTTTGGTTTGTGTGTGTATGGATGTGTCTTTGTGTTGTTGCCCAGCTAACACTATGAGAATCAGTTTGAGTTTTAACCCACTGAAGAGGGAAAATTTTGAGGACACCTTTAAAGTGTTAAAATTTGAATTGGTTTTAAGTTACAGTACAGGTGAGGGCTGCTGTTAGGCCCTTAGTTTTGATGGCCGAGTTCAAGGTAAGTGGCTAGTAATGGCTCATATACGCGAATGACCTCACAGTTACACCCAGACATAAATGCACATGGGCGTGTATGTGTTCGTGTGAGGAATCGATTCACAGTTTGAGTGAGAGTGCAACTTATTTTGAGAAGTCATTTTGAAAATGGCAGCCACGCGCCTTGTCATGCTTCTCCTCGCTCTCTTGCGCACGCACACACAAATACAGTGTGTCCTCGAGGCATACATATAAAGCTCTATCTAGGCTAAAGCCTATTCTCATAAAATGTGTTCAGAGAAAATAAGTAACCATCAAGTTGGCTGTGCGCTGAAATTGAACATCAGCACAAACCACTGGGCCAAATGGCAGGTACACTCTGTCTCTGTTTCTCTCCCTCGCTCTTTCTCATTCTAATCTTGTTCTCTCACCTTCTCTCTCTCTCTCTCTCTCTCTCTCTGTTCTCTTTTTTCTTTTCTCCTTTTTTTTTTTTTTTTTTTCTCACCCAGGGTGTAAATTGCCCTCCAGTGGTGATAGACTTGTGTGAGCATGTTCCGGTGTGCGCATGTGTGTGTGTGTGTGTGTGTCTGATGTCTTTCTGTTTTTTTTTTGTTTTTTTTGTATGTGTGTGTTTGCCCCTGTTTGTGAATATGGGGCTCATTACCTGTGTGTGTGTGTGTGTGTGTGTGTGTGTGTGTGCGTGCGTGCGTGCGTGCTTGCATGTGTGTGTTTGGGTGGGTCAGGTCAAGCTATTATTATGGCAGCAGCTGTAGTGGTATTGCAGGGGATTGTGGGAGGCGTGCAGACAGGCTGGAGGCTCTGAGGGGCTTTATGTTTGAGTGACAGGCCTGGACTAAATGCTCTGCTCCCAGCACAAACTACATAACTCACACTCCTCCAGCTATTAAATAGAATAAAACATACATGCTCACCATTTTCAGTATTATTGTTAGACTATATTCATGTGCAGTCCGTGAGGAAAATTGCAACTTATAGAGTAAATTAAAAAATGACAATAAAATAATGATTCAACCTGCTGACAGTTTATAGAAACACTTATATAGTTTTCTCTAGTGTCTAGTAAAAAAAAACCCCTCAGGATCAGTGTAAGATGACTACTGCAGGTATAGCACCACTTTCAGAAACCCCAAAGTGAAAGGCACCTCCACGTAAAGTTTTATGCTGTAATTAATACATGCTTTAATAGTGTAGCTGGTATTGTGTGCATGTTGTGTATGTGTTATTGTGGGAAAAAAATCTGACAGGTGTTTATAGGTTTATCAATCCATCTGTGGACAGATTTTATCAAAACTCATGGTCTTATAATCATGCAAGATACAATCATTAATCTTTACAGTTGTGTAGCTGAGATCAAAATGAAGGCTGGGTTTGGAGACGAGTGCTGTCTGACAAATCATAACTGGAATAATCCATGAGTAGTAGGTTACTCATGTGTCAGAACATCAACATGATGGGCTCTAGTCTTTTTTTTTTTTTTTTTTTTTTTTTGTGGCCATTAGAGGATTTTTTTAGTTATGAATAAAATAAAGTTTTGGGGGGGGGAATCCAAGAAAACATGACTCACAAAATGACACACTTATGGCACCTCAGCAAAGACCTTCCAACTGCAATCCAAATAATAGTCACCAAATAGAAAAAAAAGAACAAAAAAAACACATCTACTCCTATCTAAACTGGGATTCAGCACCATGGATAGCAATACCCACTTGTGAAATTTAGTAAGGCTTGAGTCATAAAGGCCTCAGATCAGGGATCCCCTGGCAACCTCCAGTCTCCAGGGAAATATGGGCATTGCTCCACTGGTTGGCAAATGGTTGCTGGTGGTTGCTGGCTGAAATCAGTTGCAAAAAGGGGTGCTGCACCAAAAAAAAACTCTCTGTGAGTCCTTTGGTCGCTAGCACATTACTGCAGTCACCTCTAGTTTGCATGGAAGATGCCAACTTGTTACCATTCGTGACAGCACGGTCCCATTTGTAGGAACATCATGCAGAGTAAGGAAGTGAAGTTTTTTCCCTCTATGTTAGCCACGAATGTGCCCAAGGTTGTCTGAAAAGTGCTAATTTTTTTCAAAGCACTCTCCCACATTTGCATCCCCACCTTAGAGCTGCAGGTTAAGATGGTTCAAGTGACTAGTGATATCACACAGAAATGCAACCAGAGCCACAGATTCCTGATCTTGCATCAAGTGAGACAACTCATCTGCTTTTGTTGCTTTTTGACTCATCCTATCATAGATGTCCCACTGTCAGTTACAAGGAGGTTGATTTTATCCAGCTCCAGAGAATTGTTATCAAAGAAACCTTTCATAGACCTGTACATGATCTCACCTGTTGTTGCTCTTGAGCGGTAAAAGGCACAGCAGCTCCTCTTTGACGAGCTCCCTGTTAAAATATCTCACAAACAAGAACAGCTGTGCAGTGTCTATAGACTCGTCCACAACTATCGACATGTAATCCACACACTTCAGGTCAGCAAGTAAAGTTGAAAAACTGTCCGCATACTGTACAAAGTTTCCAGTCTCCGTGCCGCTGTTGAATCCGAAAGCTTCACACGGTTACCTGTGTCATCTTTCTGTTTGTCACCGGTAAAAAAAACTCACACTTTCACAAGCTCACTTTCACAAATGGCTTGCCCTTTTTAATCAACTCCCAAGTTACATGCAACAAAGCAGCGGTGGCTTTTTCAGCAGCAGGAGTCATAGTCATCAAGATTGTTGATGTGGTAGAATAAGACGCCTTTAAGGCTGCAGTCTTGTTACCAACTGGGAAAGCTGCACTGAAGCTAGCATGTTTTGTCTCGTAATGATGCTCAATATTAGCAATTTTGCGCACAACAACTGCCGTTTGGCAAATTAAACACAGCAGTTTTGTGTTGGCATGAGGTGGCAAAATGAAGGCGAACTCATCTGTCCATTTGTTACTGAACTGTTTGTTTTCAATGTCAACTTTTCTTCACTTACTAAGCTCACTCACTTTTGCCAACGCCACGGCATTCATTCAGGTATACACATCGTTTTCTCTGCAGGTCAGTAGTGAATCCTGACCTGCTCAAACTGTTCACTCCTTTTATGGCCTCAATCATTAGGACCTAAAGGGCCGCGCACAAACTAATGATTCAGAGGACTCATCTAACATGCAGTCCGATGATCAAAGGCAAAACTTGTGTTAATTATTTTAATTTTGAGCGATTATAAGAAATGGCCGCGGGCTGGTCGACAGCCAATCATGGGCCGGATTTGGCCGCGGGCCGTGAGACGAGGACGACTGCTATATGGCCACATTTTATATTTGTTCAGGGGTTCTATAACAGAATCACAATGTTGAACGTTTCTGAAAAATCTGATGTAGCTATTTCCTTGCAGCAAATAAAGTAGAGGTTGTGCAAAGCAGAAGACAGGAAGTGATGCTTGCACTCGATGGCTATTGCTGACTAATGTTTCTGAACACGAAAGCCTAAAATGATGTTAAATAAAAAAGTAAAATCAAAATTTAAATGTGAATTGATTACTGCTGGGTCAGAGAAGTGCGTATTTTAGATGTGATACAAGAGGGCAAGTCCAACAGAGAGCGCTGGGATTGTGCAACAATAATGTATGTTAGTGTGTATTCTGCTCTAAAAATGGGGGTTTTGTTCTGAACATTTAGGGTGAGGACTCAAGGAAAAGCTACTGTAGGAGAGGGACCCAAAGCTTTGGCCCTATGCTTACAACTACAGGGAATCCTCCTGTGCCACTGATTTGCTGGCTTTCCAAATGAATTAACAGTCATAGCGGCAACAATCACAGTCATGCATGCTTCCTTTCAGCATTACTCAATGCACTGAGTTGTCTGCCGCTAAGCTTAGTATATCTCACCTTTGTGTGATTCATTTTAATACTCTACTCCAAAAATGTTGCACTGTGAAAGGGACACTCCAAATGCAACAACAGATACATTTCCTGCAAAATAGTGTCCAGCATAATACCGCAGTAACTACTTATTTATTTGTTTATAGGTGGAAAAACTGCACGTTCTCACAGGTAGGAGAGAATTAACACGGCATTAGCATTCAGCCCGGTCTTCACACATAGGCCCAGTTTATATGAGAACGATCTAGTGGAAACTGTGTCGCAGACGGAAATGTTTCTCACACTGAAACGCAGGACGTTGAAAACACTGTAGTTCCCATTGCCAGGCCACAAGTTGGCAGGGTGGGTATAGGAGTCCCACCCATAGTGCGTATGTGCCAGTTTAAAAGTGTTTTGAAAACGCTCCACTCTGGAACCCGTTTTCACAAAGTTCGTTTTCAGGGACTGGAAACGCCGTTCTCATGTAAACAGGAGGCTGAGATGCATCAAAACTTTACGGTTTTCACCTCAAAGCATTCTCGGGTAAATGGGGCCTCAATGAGCCACTATTTTTTCTTTACAAAGCACTAAAGATCTTTAATAGGAGTAAAAAATATTTTTAATCAGACTACATTTGGTTGAGGAATGCATGTTTTTTTCCAAGCAACTAACCAGACAGTCGCCAGCCAGTCTCTATGCTTGAGCTGTAACCCTCAGGCCTAAGCTAGTTAGATCTGTGACGTAGCATTCTGCAAGATTATTTGCCTCTTCCTCCTTTACCGTCACATTAAAACATGAGATGTTAAAAAAAAAAAAGTTTTTGGCAAGCAATGAAGATAACAAAGGCTTTGACCGTAACACTCGTAACATCCATCCATTACCACTCTCCCTCACCCAAGCTAGAAAAGACCCAGCTTGTCCTGTGTCTGGCCTTGGGTCTCTTCTGAGTTGGACATATCATGTTGGAATTAACTGAATCAACCTGAAGTTAAAAACAACATTGTAAAACAAAATACAGGGTGTGCTTCACTGCCTTAAAAGCATTTCCAGATGAAATCAGCGGGTGAAAATTCTGTAACTGCAAGTTTAAGATAATTCTTATCAAAGGCGGCGACTGCAGTCTCGCACTCCTGCAGTCTCGCACTCCTGCATTTCCAGTGCGGCTACAGTTCTTTGACTAACAAACAGAATGTTTGAGTGATGATAATCAAGTAAGTTTGCAGGTTTCCCCCCTGAAATTCATTTCACAAGTAAGTTTTCCACAACAATGCTCAACTTTCACGTTTACTTTATTTTCCAGTATACAATCAAAGCGTTCAAATCTTGCAGAATAAGATCAAAGCTGGCAGAATGAACCAAGATGCTAAAGTAATTTTGAAGTATTATAAGTAATAAATCATTTTCTCATATTATTTATGGCATATTAACCTACTGCAATATATTTCTGATCAAAATATATTTTATATGATTTTTTTTTCTTGTTCAACACAATCACAATAGCCAAAGGAAAAAAAAGTACAGCCTGAATGGGTGTGTGTGTGTGTGTGTGTGTGTGTGTGTGTGTGTGTGTGTGTGTGTGTGTGTGTGTGTGTGTGTGTGT
>JAVDPK010002611.1:210384-229986 GCA_034780415.1 Cichlasoma orientale
CACACACACACACACACACACACACACACACACACACACACACACACACACACACACACACACACACACAAAAACACTGAAAGGACAGCATGAAAACCACATAGCTTTACAGTACTTAAACACAAGACACGCAGAAGCCGGCACGGTGCACACACAAGGCCAACATGGAACAAACATTGTGCAGAGTGATTGCCGCCTTGAACAATTTTTCTGTGTCAGTGAGCTGACACAGGCTACTGCGTGTCTCTCTGAGAGCATGTTTGTGTCTTCTGTTTAGCAAGTGTAATTATCAGAGTGAAATGAGTTTTTAATGAGGTTCCGGTTCATTTTGATGCATTGTAGATTTTTTTTTAATCATAAAATGGCTTAAAAGGACCTAAGGACTTGTAATCATTAAAACTGACTCACATTTCCATCCACTCTTATTAATGAAGAAGCTGTGACTTAAAAATTGCAAATGTATTTGCATGAAGGGTGTCGTTAAAAAACATCTGCATTAAACGCTTCCTGCACAGAAACTTTAAGCCCTCGTTAAAATGCAGCTTGTTGTAATGTATGTATCCATATATAACCATGTGAGTTCAGGTAGCTGCATGCACAGAAATGCCTTCACATGTATGTGTGTTTGTGTGTGTGTGTGTGTGTGTGTGAATGTCTCAGCATGCGGCGGTGTCCACGCTTTCTCTCTCTCTGCCTGTTAGTTAGATTGATAGTCAAATTAATCTGCAGCTCCGTCCAGGTATAAACACGCTGCCTGCTGGCCAGGATACAGCCCCCTCTATTAGCTCCATAATTCAAAGCACCCTCCAGCAGCCTGCCCTGATCATAGGAGGGTAATTGCAGGAAGGGTGCGCCTGATTTATTGACGAGTTGGATATGGTGGATTACAATTTGATTTGGAGATTCATTAATGGCTCATTTAGAATTTTATGTAATTGGAATTTGTGGGTTTTTTGGGGGGAGAGCGATTCACAATAATAACAAACACAAACGCCACACAAATATGAGATATTAGCAGTCGGCCAAAGTGCAGTGCGCCTGCAGTTGTAAAAGTGATGCTGCCTTGCTTGAGGACCCTTTAGAAGTGATTATGCACCCTCTGACAGATGTACGGCAGTCCCTTCAAATTAAGATCAGAGTGTAACAAAAAAAAAAAAATCCTTCTAGCCTCAGAACATGTGCTGTCCCTCTGCCAGTATCATAGCCTCAGACCCATACATTCAGCATGAACATTCATTCTTATCATAACTGTGCTGTGGTGGGAAAACTAACCCCCTTAGTATTCTGTTATTTAAAAAAAAAAGGCAGTACAGAATTCAGTGCATAATTTTGAATTTGTAAACTATCATTTTTCATGCTGTGATACAGTCTGAAGTTGTTTTATTTGCAGCTGATTTGTCAGCTGTATTTCAAGTTGAAAGATGCTTTGGGCTCACACCTGGTATCTGTTTCAGCATGACAGCGCATCCCTCATTTGGTTTAATGCATGCACATAGGGAGTCATAAAAACACACATCCCCACATGTGCAAAAGTGAAATCCCATGTTTTATTCATAGCTGTCTACAAATCCAAATAAAGGCGACCAACTGTACACTTTTCTTTGCCACGATACAAAATAACAAGCCACACTCAGCAGACACTGAACACACACACACAAAAGTGCTGTCTGTGTATACCAGATTTGAGCTTAATGTAGAAACTTGCTGATAACAAAAGTGTCGTGAACGTCGGCTAATCACATTAGATGCAAAACGGCAGCCACAAATCTTTCCTTTCACCTTTTAAATCTCTTTTTTCACCTCATTCATTGCCAATAAGACAGGAGGCGGCTTTGCTGGACAGATTTTACTGGTGTTAAATTGTCAAGTCAGGCCAAATTTATTTGTAAGGCATGTTTGCCAAAACAGGTTTGTTACAAAAGGCCTGCACCGAGCAGCAAAGGACACACATTTAGAAAATCACAAGCGAGAAAATGTATTAAGAGGGACCTTTTTATGTGTTTTCTCATTTTTGGCCATATGCATGCTGTTGCAATAGTGGCTCCATAGTGTAGTGGTTTACACACTGGCCTGACAAGTGAAAGATTGTGCAGTTCAGTCCTGGGAGGAGACCCAAATCCCTTGGGGGTTGTATCAGGAAGGGCATCCGGTGTAAAAATCTGCCAAGCCCACTGCGGGGCAACTACTGCGGTGTCCCCTTGTGAATAAGGGAGCACCAGAAAGTAGCTTTTCATACACAACTCTGGCTGTAACCAAAGAAACTTCGAACACCTTCCCTTTAAATCTTTTATTTGGCTTCAAGAGGGGAATAGGGATCCTTTTTTGGACAAAGCATGAACTTAGGAGCTGCACCAAAGCCTAGTGTTTTCTGTATAAATATGGCTGCCCTCCTCATACATTTTCAACAAGACTAAACTAGTAGTTAAAATTTTACAATTTTCATTTAAAAATTTAAACACACTTAACAGCTGTCTCTGTGAGAGTGACATAGGAATGTAGTACATGCTGAACGTGAAGCGTATCAGCCATGGATGATATGTTAAATGTGGTGGAAGGGGGTCATCTACTATCTGTGGAGCTCATGGGTTGACCTTCTGCCCCATATCCACATATCAAAGTGTCTTTGGGTAAAACTTTGAGCAGGCCAGCACCATTCGTGACAGCTCTGGCAATATCAATGTGTGCGTATGAAAATGATGAGGATAAAATGGTAAAGCGGTGTTTTGGTTTTAGGTAGCCTGGAAATGGTGGAGAAACAGCACCCTCATGAAAAAATTAAGCATCTCCAAAGGTCAGGCAGTTCCTTTAATTGCACTTCATGCTCATCCCAATACTGCACAGTGCAAACTTTACTAAAAACACGTCAAATTAATGAGTGATTTTGGTTTAGCTAATGCAGTGAACTGACCCTTTAATGGCTGCTGTTCTTACAGGCTAAGAGGTAATGCATTTCTTTGTTTGCATAAAATAATCCCGTCAGCATCTCCGAGTCACACACTAAGACTTAAATACAGTGGCAAGCCCAGGTGTAGCTAATATGTCAAAAACAAATTAGGCTGCCAGCAACGTGCTCGTGCATCCCAAAAATGATCCCGATAAACACCAGTGGTCTCATTGGTGCTTTGTGGACCTGCAAAGTGTGCACAGCTCATAAAAATGAAATGACCTGAGGCTATGAAATGCAAACATATCTCTAATAACATCTGGATGAACCTTAAATACCATCCCTGGAATCTAATCCGTAGCACTATATTGTTTCTGTTATTCAGTATTTTAAAATCTTTTCTTATTTCTGTCTTGAAGCAATTTTCACGTCTCCTTAATAAAGTCCGCCAAAAATTTTCTCTTCTCAACTCTTGACAGATACTCATGTTAGCGGCTATCTTAAGGGATCTCCCATTAACAGAAATTATTTAGTAATATTTAGTGTTCAAATGTGTAGAAAAAAATCACTTCAGGAAATTTCCTACTAAGCTGGAGTGCGTGCTTTGCATTATGTGTTACTGTAATGTGTTTATAGCAAGGTGTACTGTAAAGGATATGCAAGTACAGGATGGACAGATAGATAGATAGATAGATAGATAGATAGATAGATAGATAGATAGATAGATAGATAGATAGATCACAGCTGCTCATTCATGACAAATTAACCCATCTGATCTGAAATGTCTCCTGGCAAATCCCATAGAGGGCAATAAAATAAGGGGGCAAGGCCAAAAATACATCTACTAAGGAAAGTACTGAATTAATTTGAAAGTTCTTTTTGGAAGAAGCTGGTTAATGTTCCCAAGACATGATTATACATGTTTGGGAAGATATGCTATTATTTTATTGTTTTTTCTGTTTCATACGCGTCTCTTTTAATTCGTCATTTTCTAGATTTCTTGTCATTTCTTAAACAAAGGCCACAAACAGATTTTAATTAGACGTGGTAGGTATAAAATGAGGTTAGCGTGAATGTGTTGGATATTCATTTCATAGTGTAGTGCATGTGCTTCCAAATACAGCATATTCAGAGTTGGATATTACTTATTTGCCCTGCAGATAAATGGCAATGGAAAAATGACTATCCCCTGAATATCTAATTTCCAGCATCATGATAACTTCATAATTTTTGCTGCAATCACTTTTTCGTGGCTACAGCAAACCAAAAACATGTGCAGCTCTGGCTTGTAGCACATTAAACAGTCAAGTGTCTTTAACTTCAGGGCCGTTTTACTAACAAAGGAATTTATAAATGTATTCACATAGCAGCAGATATGAATACACACCCACACATGTACAAACAATTTGCATTCGTAAGAGGTGCACAGCATGCGCTAAATGCTTCTGACACAGCATTTGCATCGCAGTCTAATTGAATCATCATGTTTACAGTGAGATATGAATAATGCATTCTTCTGTACATAGATGTTGTTTTTAATAGGTTAGTGCCAGGCTTCCAGTTTTTGGACATTTTCTATCTTCTTTCAGAGAATAGGGGAGAGTCTTTGACAAAGCCTGATAGAGAGAGAGAGCGAGCGAAGGGCAGCGCTGCTTCAGTTCTTCTCATTTCAGTTCATATCAGTCCAATACGCATTACTGGCATGAATGTATGGAACTAAATCATCAAAGCTATAAGATTAAAGACAGTTTTAGCATAAAATCCCTTTGTGCTTTGGAAAGTGTTTCTGAAAGTGTTGATGAGAGCCACAGCATATACTATATTGACACATATAGCCTGCGGATCTGACTCCTCAGCATGTGATTTAAGGATGGAACAGTTTTCTGAAGTGGCGTGAACAAGCGTACTGGCTTTTGGCTGTAAGAAAGAAACCATAACTGCTGTCATGTGCTTTCTTCTTTAGGAAATCCAAATTCATTTGACTTACTTAAAATAATATTAATACTCTGTCTTAAATGAGCAGCTAAACATTCAGATTACATTAAACTGAAGGTAACAGACAATATAGGTTCTTGAAGCACATTATTCACATACCTTTAGCCAATAGGTAATGTGGGCGTGCAGCATCCCTTTTATTAGATATAAAGCAACATTACTACTCAGCCTAACTTATTTTGTTATATTTTTTACTGTCACTGTCACATATATGTCACATATGTCAAGGAGTGCTGAAACAGTTAAATGCCGTTTTAGTGCAAAATACCAGCTGTACACAATATCTCAGTCAGTTCTTCTGGTGGCCATGTTCCATGTAGAAATACTGTAGATGTTCTGCATGTCCTGGTTCATAATGGGCCTTGGAGGGGGGACATTGTGTCTAGGAATGATCAATTCAATTCACCAGTTCAATTCAGTTGCCTATTGCAGCGTAACTGTGGGGTTCAGGTTCCAATCCTAACTATGAGCTTTATCAAAGAGGAAAGTTTTAAGTGTAATCTTAAAAGTAGAGGTGTCTGTCTCCCAAACCCAAACCCGGAGCTGGTTCCACAGAAAAGATCAGATCACATACAGTGAAGGCAAAAAGTCTGTTTTACTCCATTAGACAGAAATCTTATTTCTGACCATTTCCAAAAAGGTCTAATAACGACTGAGTAAACGAAAGCGCAAGTAACAAAACCTGTTAAAGAAATATTTATATTAATTTTTTTTTTTTTTTTTTTTTTTTAGTCCTGGTGATTTTCCTTTGGTTCTTTGGGGAACATAAAAATGCCTCTCTGCAGGAATAATCTTGCTTCATCCACTCATCATCAGATTGCCTGGCTGTTCCTCCATTTGCTGTATCATGCTTGACCTCTGGCAGCCTGCTTTGTGCACTACTATACATCAACATAATAAATGTACCCATATTTCTGTGTCAGGTTACTAGATTACAAAGAGCAAATGCAGTGTTTTGTTGGTATTAAAACATAATAAGGAAAAGGACAGATTTTTAAATACTGTGAAAACACTGATTTTTTTAAACTCAGTTTCTAATAACCTCTGAGGAAAGGTTTGTTTTTTGGCTGCTAAATTCTCTATGAGGTTAAACCCATACCTAACTGAAAGTAACAACAATGCTATAGCTTCATTCACAACCCTGGATTAGCAATCTACATCAGCTGGCTGGAAGATTTTGGTTTGCATTCTGTTATTGCATTTAACAAGGGGCACTTTTAATGCACCAAAATAATTTCAGCTGTGCTGTCTAAACAGGTGACGTAACAGCTCACATTTTTTTCCCTGATCTGTACCCCTGCAAAGGCGATCCCAAGCATATGTTTACACTTCAAGTCTATTTCTGTCAATTTATGGGCTCAAACACAGGTGACCTAGAGCTCGCCTTGCCTGAATGCATCCCGTTTAAGCACATATGGAGCTCTGGGATTACTGCTACTGTCCTGCTGATGTGCTGCTCTTCCTGCACCTGTTGGCATGCTGCTAGTGTAGAAATCTTAGTTTTGGGTTGATAGTGTCAGTAGCTTACTTTTTATTTAGCTTTTGGTTCTTTGTTACCATGAATAAAGGGTGATAAACTGATATTTTTCTATTGACAACATTAAGTAGCTAATATTAAAGTGAAAATAAATCAAAACAAATGAGAAAGGTTTGTAAAAGACTGAATTCTATGTGAATAAAAGAAAAAAGACAGAGTGAGACAGAAAGTCAGAGAAGCGTACGGGATAAGGTAACTGAATCATTGGAGGAGAAAACAAGATGCTGCAGGCTGGAGACAGATTGATGAGGAGTAGAAAAAAATGGAGGGATGGATGGATAAAAAGCTTTCCAGGTCTCTAGTTCAATGCTCAGTGGTCTTGGTTAGGTCAATGACAAAAATCCAGGGTCCCCTGAAAGACACACACACGCACACACACACGGCATTGATGGGATAAGTGGTTTAGATCCACTTAGATGAGAGGTTGTGGTTAGGGGACAATGGGTGTGTGTGTGCGTGTGTGTGTGTGTGTGTGTTGCATAAGGGAGTAAGACTAAGAGATCAATGTGCTGTTTTGTGTCTGGAGGTGAACTTTGGAGAACACGCATAGCAAAGTCTGCCCACACGTAACCACACACACACACACACACACACGCACACACACACACACACACACACGCACACACACACAAACAATTACAATCACCTTGAGCAGACATTAAGACTTCAAATCAAAAATGATGTTGAAAGCACATTGCATCACACACATGAAAACAAACTTCAAAGTTTGTTCGTTTTATTTCATTAGAAAATTTGGCTCAAGGACACACTGTCACACGTGGCATTATGACGGCAGTGTGTACTGTGAGCTGTAACCTCCAATGTCTTGCTAACACAAATAACACCCATTTTATCAACACAGTCCATAGAGCCTACCTGTCTTCTAGGTAATTGCTTCAGCTCTGGTTTTGCACATCTGCTGCAATAGGGAGCTGCATGCTAATTGCAGCAGGTGTGAAAAAACAGGGCAGGAGTAAACCTTACAGAGCTTCATGTCCGGGCTGAGAAACATTGTGTTTGTTGTTAAAATCTATGAAGTGGGTGGCTGTTTATCCCTCTGAGGCAGAGCAGCAGGTTGTTATGGTCCCTCTGGCTTCCATTACATTTCAGTTGTTTCTAATGTCATTCTCTTCCTTCCCTTCCTTGTTCTGTTGTGTCCTCCTGTCTCTAATATCATGTGTTAGTGTTCTCGCCCGGTGTATTTCATTACCTCTGCATTTGCGTCCTAAGCTCTGGCTAAAAGCCCAACAACTATCTATCTCGTTATGTTAAAGGCTGTGTACACTATATGCTAGTTGTTAATACCTCACACAGGCCTTAAGAGCCCCTGGCAATGGAAAAATGTGTAATCTCAGACCGGTAGGTGAGAGATTACAGGAGGTGGCTTGCTGTCACTGGGTGAAAACAGTTACAAAAAAGAGGGTGCGTGACCCAAAACCTCTTTGTAATTGCACTGGACAGACTGCCATTCTTGGTTGGAGTGGTAAGGCACAACTTGTGAACATTCTCCGTTTCCAGTTTGCATGGTATACAGTTTGACAGTTTCATTATTGCTTGGCAAGGGGGGGGGGGGGGGGTCACATGCCCAGACCTGCAGTAAGGGGGTTTAGTAGTTGATTTCACAGTGACTGCCAGCAACCACCAGCAACTACTCGCAACCACTTACACATTTTTTCTCTCGTGACCATTGATTTCCAGATGGTCACCGACTGGTCTCTTGGCCTGTGTGAGTGGGGCCTCACTTGTACTGCAGGTGTATTGATGAGGCTTCCACTGGGATTTTTAGACCATGTTTACACAAACAACTAGGGGGTTCTGAAAAACAAAACAAGTATCCATCCATGCTCTTATCCTGTTCAGGGTCGCGAGGGGGAAGCTTATTCCAGCAGCCCCAGGGCGAGAGGCAGGGCACACCCTGTACAGGTCACCAGCCTGCCACAGGGCTAACATAGAGAGACAGACCACCATTCACACCTATGGGCAAGTTTAGAATCACCAATTAGCCTAACCCCAGTAACTGCATGTCTTTGGTCTGTGGGAGGAAACCCACACAGACACGGGGAGAACATGCAAACTCCATACAGAAAAGCCCAGGCCAAGGTGGATTCAAACCCAGACCTTCTAGCTGTGAGGCAGGAGCGCTAACCACCACGCCACCGTACTGTCTAACAAGTATCGACAAGATGCTAAATGTGAATAACGTTCTGTGTGATCACATTATAAGCAGCGTCTTTCGTGTGCTAACCAAAATGTAGCTTTTAGCAAGGCTGCTCCTCAGTATTGTTGTCACAAAGATAAAATTAAAATTTTTCTGGATCTGATTAAAGTCTCTTGAAAAAAACTCCAAGCAGTAATTTTCGAGTAAACACTCAACAGTTCATTTGTATGCATTCATTGTCAGCTTTGTCCACTGTGCTGCAGCACTACATGGGCTATTTGATAATAATAATTTAAAAAAACGATGTGTGGAATTTAAGCCCATTAGTCATGTAATATGCCACATAAAGTGAAGGAAATTAATCAGCTTAATCATTAATCACAGGCTCTGGTCACCTGTCATACCTTACTGAAATATCTGCATAGAGAACCGAACAATATTATTCTAAAAGAGACAAATCAGGGGCTTACTGCTGCAGTTACAGGTGTAAATATTGTTGTGTTGCTTGATTTTAAATAGTCAAGGCTTTAAACAATAATCCACTTGTGGGCTCTAAATGTGGCAGCTCTGTCTCCGTGCTAGTCTTCAATTGTGCAGTGAGTTGACTGACGTGACAGTTTTCTTTAACAGAAAGCTGACGCAGTTAGCTGGTTTTGTTCTTTGCTTGACAGTAGAAATTCAGTAATGACAAGGACTGATAGTTTGTCTCCATGTGTTTTTATTTGTCATTCAGTAACACCAAATACCACCATTTACTCTCTGTTGTCACAGACGGATCCTGACAGTTTGATCTAAAACTGGGATGAGGGCTGACTTTGGACAAAATATGTTATAAGCTATAATGGAATGATGCCATTCTGGCGATATTGCCTAAAATCATTCCTTTAAAGAGCCTGATTTTGATGAAGGTGTATTTAATTTGTATAACACAGCTCCCAACAACAGTTAGCTCACTGGAAGAGAGGAAGCCAACGATTTCTGACGAGCATGTGAATGGTGACGCCTTTCATGAAATCTTTTGTTTAGGTATGCTGAAGGTTGTATAACCTGTTATTTCTTCTAGATGGCAGTTCCTTGATTGGAGTCAATGGAAAGCTGTGGTATCAAATGATCTATAATTTCACCAAACATAACCAGAACTGTGCCAAAGGGTCTAACCTGCAATCTCACCAAAAAAGAGCTCCTCAACTGTTTGACACAGACCGTTTAGTGCCTAGACTGTCTGAGGACAAATGGCGGAATGACTCATGTCTCTGTTGCAGTTAACATTTGGGTGGATAAAGAAATCAGCTAAAAACAAAAACACTCAGACTGATTTCAGGGTGCTTGACATGCCTTAGAAATACAGACTGCATAAATGTGTTATTTTTGTGATGTCAAGTGACCTCTTTTCTCATCAACTCTGAGAGAGAAGTCTTTAAGGTATTTTAATGCACACGGTGATTCAGAACACATTTTACCATGTTGTGTTTGTATCTATTCAGGAACTCAACATACTGCATGAAAGTGTCCATGTCAATGACGGTGGAGGAGAGCGACGAGGGGAAGTGCTTCAGTAGCAAAATCCGCTATCTGGAAAAAGCTGAGCTAACCCACAGCAAAATGATCAACTGTCCTGATATAGAAGACTATTTGGCTCCATATAAACAACCACAAATGACTTGGTACAAGGTACGGCACAAACACAAAACCATTTTAGAAGTCACTTGTTGATCGTTGTAACTGAATCGATTCTGCTTGTGTCTCCTTTTAGGAGTGTGAGCGGGTCGAATGGAGAAGCTCCGTCATTGTTAATACCACACATATTTGGATACCTGAGATAGAGGAGGGAGACAGCGGAAATTACACCTGTGAATTACAGTATGGATCCCGATTGGTGCGAAGGACAACGCAACTCAAAGTCACAGGTAGGAAACAATGCATGGCTGGAGATGGGGTGTGGTTCTAGAGCTTGATCTGCAACCTACTGGCCAACCTAACAATGTGTATTCCCAACCAGTTGGCAAGTAGTTGCTGGAGGCTGGTGGTTGTCGCTGGGTGAAATTGGATACAAAGAGGCCGCTGCACCTAAAACTGTGATTGGTTTGCTAGCAGATTGCCTGCATTTTACATGGAACACCACGAACATACCACTGAACAACAGAGAAACTTGAAAAAGAGCAACATAAACTAGAAATGGTAAACGGACTGGTTCTTATATAGCACTATTCTACTCTAGCACTGAAAGAGTAGAGTTGAATACAACATGTCTCATTTACACTAGCATTTTTTCTACACCTAATTGTTTTCTGTCTAGCAATCACACTCCAATGAACACAGTTCAGTATCTTGCCCAAGGATACTTTGGCAAGCAGACTGGAGCAGCCAGGAATTGAACCACCAACCTTCCAATTAGTAGATGACCTGCTCCACCTACTGAGCTACACCACCCCTATAGAAAGAGAACATTTATAAAAATTCTGGCTTACCCAGAAACCAAAACATTTGAAAAGGCTCAACTTTTACTTTGAAGGCAAAAAGGCTCCATTTCTGGTTTGCGTCACTCTTTTCGTAGTTTCAGTGCCACTAAAACTAGGGGTAATGGCAGCAATCTGCTAGTGATTAAAGCAATCACAACAAGGTCAGGGTTCTAGCCAGTGGTTGATCGCCTGGCGCTGTTAGCAGCTGATCAAATCGATAAAACACCCGGATTATAATGTTTTGGTTGTGTGCGCTTTTTACGTGATTTCTGCAAACCTGTGCAAAGCTGATTTGTTGAGTATCTCCATGGTGTGAGGTGGAAGGAACGCCAGACTGCAGCACGTGAAAATTAAATGGCTTGAAAATTATGTGTATTAAAGAACTATTCAAATTTAATTGCAGATTTAATTGGGCCACTTCACTTAGTTGTGAGTTTGTTTCCTTGAGATTAATAAAAGCCTCCATTCTGGACAAAGTGGAAGTGGGAGTGAGAATTTTTCTACAACATGAATAAACAAGGTGCAGTAGGTGCAATCAGCAGAAGTCAGAAGGAATGTTTAATTTTGGATGCTTTATGTAGAGAAAGCAGAACTGGACAGTTATTTTTAATAGAGCATCAAAACTGAGGTCAGAATTAAGAGGATGGCCATACAATATGTCTACCCACAGGCTAAAATGTATTGATATTGGATTGTCTGGTGTTGGCCAGACCCAATAATATAATATCTGATGTGTTGTCATCAGCCATAAAAAATGGACAATATTTTGGTGTCAACAGCATAATATATTTTTCTCTTTACAAATGCCCCCAGCAAATAGAAAACAGCAGTGGACCTGAGCATGGTGGAGCATCACAAGTGAAATGAGCAGTAGTGGATGAGAAATAATCGAGAGCAATGTGGAATATTGAATATGGTTGTAGAGGATATAATGGATGGGATGGGCAGGGCTATATATCAGATCAGCTCTGCCAACTACTGCTTGGCAATGCCAGCATGTGACTGGAAGGCACTATGTGCCTTTCGGGTCAGGAATACATAGTCAGTATTTGGTATTCTGCTGGATAAATTTTCTTTTGCATTTTTTTTTTTTAAAGAATTGTAGAATTGATGAATTACCACTCCACTCAGTGGATTTTGGGTCAGCTGACAAACCATCAGACAAAGTAAGTGGACTTAAAATATGGTCAGAATATGTACTCGGCTTCCTTTTAATATACAACAGATCCCTCGGTGACTCTAGAGCATCCATTACTTTGACAGATCCCTAGACTCAGCAATACATCATTCATCATTACTACAGCACTTTTAAAGTTTCTTTGAATGCACATTTCAAATCTGCCCTAAAACAACTGAGTACATTCCTGGTATCATTTTGTATACTTGCATTTGGTCTATTTGTCTTATTCCCTGATTAAACATAGAATATTTCAAGCTTCAGTGGCTTTTGACTTTTACTCAGTAACATCTGCTCTGTGCTGTTATGACTTTAAGCTTACTTCCATCTGCACTTTTGTTATGTGTGTGAGCAAGTGTTTTTTTGGAGGAGGGTTGCGCTCCTTGATTGTGTGTGTGTGTGCAGTCCTGCTTGTGTTTTGTTGTTGTGCCATGTGATGATTTTGTAGAACCAAGTCCAGTCTCTGTTCATCTCACACTTAATTGCTCTTGTAATGCAGGGTTGAAATGAGGCACTGCTTAATGTTTCAAGGAAGTATTCACTACTACGTTTCTTCTGTTTGCTGCTGTTGAAGTTTCTGTTGCACCCTTTGATGAGTTGTCCCGTTGGACCATATCTTAGGTTTTGGTAAACAGTGCCTAACAGTGAAATAAGATAAGATTCTTTTTCCTCCGGCATGTAGAGCTGTATTGCATTGCAAGAGTTTAAAAGATGGAAGATATGTTAAACATAGGAAGTTAAAAATTCATCTGTATGGTGTGTTGTCCAAAATCCAAATAAAACATACAACAAGAAGTATATTAAATAAAATATGTTAAAGAAAAGGAAGTGGAGGACAAAAGAAGAAGTAGCAGGCCTAATCTACAGCATCTGAAAGTCATCTCCCTAAAAAATAATAGAAAAAACCCTACAAAGACCTGACAGATGCATCTGGCCCTTCAGTTGAGCCAGAGGTGGTCATACCAAATATTGACTTTGCAAGCTTGACTTTGCACAACCTCTGTTTTGGGCTAATTTATTTCTAGATATTTATTCTAAGAGTGGTCTGATTGTGGTCACGACCAGGGATGGTCTATATAAGACAGAGCGCTATATTGTTGCGGTATTCTTGTGAGACCAGGTTCACCCATGCAGAAAGAGCATTCAAGAGATGTCTTGCACAGAAGCATTTACTGCAGCAAGCTCAGCCGAGGAGAACAGAATGCAGCATTATGGGTTGATGTAAAGGACCTGTCCACTCCGGGAGCCATCCTATTAAAAGGGTGCATGTCCTTTCATTTTTATTTATTCACTTCTTGACACAGACAGTGCCCACTGATAAACGAAAAAAAAATATATCACATATAATAAAAATGATTTAGTGATCCTATAACCTAGACGTTATTGTCTGTGGCCAGTTCTTAAAGCTGCAACCTAAAACTGGAAAAAAAGCAGGTGCGTTGCTCGTTCCTCTCCCTTTGTCACTCTCACAGACAGACTATGTGGCAGAGAAGGCATGCTAACTACGTCAGGTCTTTTTCCTAAACTTAGAACAGAGGAGCTCTGCAGGTCTTTGGTGTCTCCAGACAGATGCTGAGTCATTACACTGTTCCTCTGTAACCCCACCTGATGTACCATAAGACAGCTCAGGTTTTCTCGGAGGAAATGCAAAGTGTACGGTGAAGTTATGAAATATTTCAGGGAAATATTAAATAAGTTCAGGGGAAAAAAAACCATCAATTACCTAAACTTATTGCTAAAACAAGTTAATTGACTAAAGTTTAGTTAAAGTAAAGATGTGTAAGGGAACGCAGAGGCTTAATACTTTTGTAAGGATTTTTTTTTAAAGCATAAATGGTCAGATTACAAAGTCTTTGTATGGTTATCTCTGGCATTCAGCCTACACATTTATACAACAGATTTTGTATTAAAAGGGTGGCACAAAACCACAAATTCAGCATGTCTGAAGTCAGGAAACTGAGCCTGTTTCTTAAAAGAGGATGAGGTTATAGCTCGTGCTTCAAGAGGAAAAGTAAAATATGCTAAATATGTTGCGTAAAAAATGCTATTTCATCATTCCGAATGCACATAGTAAGGTGCATTATCAGATTTAATAACTGTGATGTAGATTTCTCATAAGACGATCCTTAATATGAAGGGCCCTGCTGGAAGACTCTAATTGTTCATAAAAACTTCTTTTTTTATTAAGTTTCATGCCAGCTAGCGTTGCGTGCTTTTTAGATTTTACCAGCTGTTTTGTTTTACTTTTTGTCCTCATCAGATAAGTTACCTAAATGAGCAGGGAAGCAGACTAACATATGGGCATAGACAAATTCAGTGATGCAATATGAGCATGAAGCTTTAGTGGGTTTATATATGTGTCAGCTGCATGCTGCACACGCCAACTGCTATCGGACCAATTTATCTTGCCCTGTTTAGGAGGTTAGACTATCTCTTTGACACTTACTACTTTTTATTCATCTGTGTTTATATCTATGACTATTTCTCTCTGCCTCCAGGGACAATTTTCCGGCCATTCCAAGCCATTGCTCATGACCTACTGCAAGTTTGTGCGCTCAAATTCATACTGTATGTGACAAGCTGCACATTTGTGTAAGATTTATGTAATGATTCTTCAGCGTGTGTGAAGCAACATTCAGCAACATCGTCTATCTGGATTTCGAGGCTTCTTCTAAATCAGTATCTGCCACTGTACACTTCCAGTGTAATTAATGTCGAGTGAAACAAGCCCCCAAGACATCTGTCAGTGTGTGCCAGGCCTTGGCTAAACATCTCTGTCCTTGATCCTGTAGGTGGGTCTGTGTCTCTTGGCAACAGGCTTTCTCATCATGCTTTCAACATAAAATGGAGATTAAAGTAAAGAGTCCGGGAAAGCCTGCAGATCAGCTTTTTGCTACGATGTTGATTCCAGGAAACCACACTGAAATGAGGTGTTGGAAATTCTCAGAAAAAAAAAATGCATTAAGAAGGAATGTTTTAAATGTCACACTCTCAGTACAAGTCATTTAAAGCTCCTTTCTCTCGCTTTTCAAATATTTAACTTTTGTGATTAATTGCTGTACCTGAGAAAAGTGTACACTTTATGAAGAAAGGCACATGATTCTCTTATTTGCCCCGGAATATCCTTGGCAGACTGTAACATTTGGGATTACTTTGCATTATAGCGGTTTCTAACTACTTGCTTGTCGATCCAGTTTCCTGGAAATTCTAATTAACACTTGGACTGAAATTGTTACAATTTGTAGTTTGGTAAAGTATGAATTTAACTCTCATTTTAATTGTTAGGTTAAATAAACCTCATCACAAACATTAGCTTAATTCAACTAATGTGCATGTTTCAATTTGTTGCCAATACAAATCCACATCCACATGATAAGAGGGGAATGGAAAGCTGTGGGTAGAACCGAGTGTGCAAGGACAGAAAGTACCGGATGGTTTACAGATCGGAAAGCCCTTTCAGGAACTCTGGGATTGTGACATTGGGCTATATAAGTAAGACTGTTCTTACATAAGCAGGACCCAATTATGAAGAAATACTGTCTGTGAGCATGAGAAATGTATCAGAATATACTGCTGCTCTGACATAAGTAGCGCCTGCAGTTGAGGAGAGGAAAAAAAAACAAAACTAAATGCAAACATTGCCTCTCTGGGCCCATGACACTCTTTCAACGTGTCAAGTTACTAATAATAAAAAATGTTGGAAGAGTAACTTATTATAAGAACTATAAAATTTCATATGCATACCAGAGCACATACTGTATGTGGCTATATGTGAAGGAGTAAAAACTGCAGCTGGTGTAATTAAGTGCACCACTTAATATGCATATTCTGTGGGTGTGTTATGGGTAACAGAAAGCAGATTTGTGTCCTACCTAAAAACAGCAGTCATTATAGTATTAGTAATACTTTTAGTTAGTTAAGTCTGATAGCATGTTTATATTATCTGTTGTGCATATTGTTTTCAAGTAGGGTACTGTATGCCAGTGCCCCTTTATTACACCTTGAGGCTGAGGATGAGGGATTCATGAGGATTGACTGTGTCAACACTAATTTTTTTTGTCATGAGTGACCAAAGTTAGATATTTTTAAATATATGCATTTACATATACATATATAAAATATGTCAGCTTTGAATAAAAGCTCAGATCAAGGATGAAGTTAAAGACCTGACTGCCAATGATGTCACAGATCGTGTGTGTGTGTGCGTGTGTGTGTGTGCGCTCGCGTGTGTGTGTGTGTGTGTGTGTGTGTGTGTAATCTGTCTACATATCACAGAGTCGAGAGTCATAGTATTATAGTTGTTGTCTTAGCGGTTTGCACACACACTAAAGCTTAAGGAAATACATACCCACAGAGAAACAGATGAAGCAAACACACGGTCCGCTGGGTAGAACAAATCTGACCAGGTCAGATCTGGGATAGCTCAGGGTCAATGGAGCATAAAGAGAGAGCAGTGACAAATAACAAGAAGAAGGAGAATTACAAGAAGGGGGGAAAAAACAGCAAAACTAAATAAATAACAGTAATAACCAGGTGTCGGATAAATGCAGTAATTGTAGCGTAACAAAAGAAAAGAAACTAGAATCTATCTCTTGAAGCATGTGTGGTGTAAAACAATTTTTTTTAATGATTGGTTTTATGATTTAATTTTATGATAAATAAAATTAATTTTAAAAATATATATATATATAGTGAGAACTTGAAAATATTTTGACAAAACTTTGATGACTTAAATGTGATTTAGATAACAAAAAGGTAAGATCCAAGCATAACAAACATCTGACGTAAAGCTGTCTACAACTCAGTCTTTCACATGATTATTCAAAGCACTTATGTTACTCCCTGAAATGATAAAGTGAGAGATTCTTGGAGGAAGTGAAATACATTTTTGAAAGGATGTTTCTACAGGCAGACAGAGGGAAAGATATAGCAGGCTGAATTCTCTAATTTGTTTTTATATCTGTCAAGTCCCACGGTGAAGAGCTCCAACAGCCCTGAGCTGCCTTCAAGGGCAATCTGCTAGCTACCACACCACAGCTATGTGTGTGTGTGTGTGTGTGTGTGTGTGTGTGTGTGGGAGAGAGAGAGAGAGTACAGTGTATATGATGCCGCTTGTATGCTCATGTTTTCATGTGTGTGATACAAAGAGAAAATCAATGCATGTGGACAACTCTTTTGAAATTGACAATAAAAGCAAGTCAAGGGCAATATTATCATGTAACCCACATTTGTGGCAGATCACAACTCTTTCCCCATAACAAAATTACAAGCACTGTGTTTTGTTTTAGCATTTGCACATTGTTGATTTCAAATGAACACTGGCATTAGAAAGATTATAGGATTTTATTGACAGCACCGCAATCAGTATTATGTGATGCCAAAATGAAGAAAGAGAGGAAGAAAGAAATACTCTAATTTGTGGTGACTGGCCAAATCTAATTCTAATTCAGTTACAGTATTTACACACTGTATACAAAAAAGAAAAAAAATCACCATCCAACATCCATCAATTTTCGACTGCTTATCTGGGGTTAGGCCATAGGTGAGCAGAGAAGCCCAGACCTCCCTCTCCCCAGCCACCTCCTCCAGCTCATCCAGGGAACAACACCTAGCCGTTCACAGGCCAGCCAGGTGATATAATCTTTCCAGCATTTCCTGGGTCTGCCCCGGGGACTCCTCCCGGTAGGACATGTTCGAAACACCTTGCCCAGGAGGCACCCAGGGGTCATACTAACCACCTCAACTGGCTCCTTTTGATGAGGAGGAGTAGTGGCTCTATTTTCTCTGAATGACTGAACTTCTCACCCAATCTCTAAGGCTGAGCCCAGCCACCCTTTGGAGAAAATTTATTTCCGCGATCTAATTTTTTCGGTCATTACCCAAAGCCCATGACCACACATGTAGGTGATGGTAGGGACGTAGATCAACCAGTAAATCTACAGCTGCCTCTTCACCGCAACCGACCTGTACAGCATCCACAGCACTCCAAACGCTGCACCAATTCATCTATTAATCCATGGCCTCAGATTTGGAGGTGGTAATTCTCATTCCTGCTACTTCATACTCGGCAAGATCCTGAGGCCACTAAGGTGGCCTTCTTCCACTTGGCTATGCCTAGAAATTCTGTCTTTAAAAATTATGAACAGAATCTGTGACAAAGGGTAGCCCCGACAAAGGCTAACACCCACTGGGAAAAAGTCTGACTTAATACCAGCAATACGATCCAGCCTTTCACTGCAGTTGTTCAGGGATTGAATGACTCAAAACAACAAGCCAGACACCCCATACTCCCTAAGGACCTCCCCCAGGATACCCCCAAGGTACTCAGTCGAATGTCTTCTCCAAGTCCACAAAACACATATAGACTGGTTGGGCAAAGTCCCACAAACACTGAAATATCCTTATGACGATAAAGGACAAAAACTGCATTGTTCCTCCTGAATCCAAGGTTCAACTAACAGACTCTCCAGTACCCTGGTGTAGAGGCTGAGGAGTGTAATCCCTCGATAATTGGAGCACCCTCCGGTCCTCCTTCTTAAAGATGGGAACCACCACCCCAGTCTGAAAATCCAGAGGCACCATCTCCATGCAACGTTGCATAGATGTGTCAACCAATACATCCCTACAATATACAGGCCCTTTAGGAACTCATGGTGAATCTCATCCACCCCAGGGGTCCTGCCAACTGGCTCCTGGGGGACCAGGTCACTGTTTTTAATAACCTTGCACCTAAACCATGGAGGTTCAGAATATGGTCCATTCGGACTCAATGTCCGCAGCATCCTTTGGTATACTGTGGAAGTTCTGCTGGAGATAGGAGTTGAAGATCTCACAGACCAGGACCTCTGCCAGATGCTCCCAGCACACCCTCTGGCATCCTCCCCCACCACCTGATCATCTCACCACCAGGTGGTGAGCAGTTGACAGCTCAGCTCCTCTCTCTGTCCAGAACATATGGCCGCAGATCTGATGATACGATTACAAAATAGATAACTGACCTGTGACCTAGGGTGTTCTGGTACCACGTGTACTTATGAACAACCTTATGTTCAAACATGGTTTTTGTTATGGACAAGCTGTGTCCAACAACAGAACACCATTCAGATTCAGATCAGGCCCCTCCAGGTCTTGCTGTCTTCCTTCCCCACCAAAGAGGTGATGCCCCATGTCCCAATAGGCAGCCTCAGCAGCCGGGGATCAGAAAGCCAGGGCCTCCACCCAAGACATGTCTTCCAACATGGTTATTTAAGAAATGAGAAAGTACACCCTGCATCTGTTAGGGTTTAATAACCCGCTGCTATTTTAATCACTGCAGTAATTGTCCGATGCTTTGTTAAATCCATGTGGTGACTTTTTTTTTTTTTTTGGACTGGCAGTGTGTGTGTGTGTGTG
>JAVDPK010002612.1:0-13492 GCA_034780415.1 Cichlasoma orientale
CTTCTTGCCCAGACCAAAGTTTCTGAGTGTATGAAGAGCAAATCTTCTCTGCTGCTTCCATGGATAACCATTTGAACGCACAACACCTTTGAAAACACAAATACACAAAATTAGACTAAATGTAAGAAACTATACACTAGCTACATGCTAATAGCCCTCATTTGGTACCTCAGTTTGCTGTTCATTATATTAAACACTAACTAAACTGAAAAAGAAAAAACACAACCTTTATTTCCAAATGAATCTTTCACCAATGGTATGGTGGGACGATCTATGAAGTCGTCTCCTCGCTGGACCAGGGCTTCTTTCACAAACTTGTAGCTATTAATGACCACAATTCTTTGACCAAAGAGTCGAAGGGTGAAAATGTTTCCATATTTCTCTGCAAACTGAAAAAGACAGTGGACAGGTGTTGTTCAGCAGTAAGTTGGCATATTTTCTAAGAAGGAAAACTTAAGAAGAAATCTTTGGCCTTTGAGTTGATTTAAGTGTCATTATTAGTATAATTATAAAAAAAAATTCTCCAAATTTAAAATCCCTTATTTCTTCTGAAAAATAATATCCCTCTTCCACATCCTTAATAACTGCACATAGAATATTGCAGCAATGCTGCCTCACTAATTATGTCTCTTAACAAGAAACCAAGCTGGAATCACATCAGAAAATGTTGATTTGAAAATATGAGGTTCCATCAAGGCTGTAATTTAAGCCTCTTGAGGTTGGTTCCCAAAACCAGCCTGAACAGCAGCAAACTAGTAATCTGCAATTCACAACTCCTCTCTTTCCACAGAATTTATATTTTTTACCATTATGTTTTATGGCCTCAGTAAACCATTTTGCTTGTTCTGAGTTTAGTGGTCAAAACATCCAGAACAAAAGTGTGAATAAAGGGAACTGAGGATAAAGTCCATTGAGTTAATGATTTCCAAAGTTTCAGTAGGGTCTTGCCTAAATTTGATCTAAAGTACTTCTAAAATGTAGATTTTACTAATTATTGAATACATATTACATATATTCGTCCAATGAGAAAAAGTAATGGGTATTCAAAAATATTTTCAGAGTAAACAGAGTCTTCTGGATGTTTCTTTAAGCCTTTGGTATTTTATTGTTTGATAATGTAATAATAATAATAAAATACCTCTCTGAACTGCAGGTGAATTCTGTCAGGTCTGATGCGATGAACATCGCCAAAAAACGGAAGAGCCCACGGTCCAGGAGGAAAGTTTTTTGGCACTCTGTTCTTCAAAATATCAGTCAACAGCAGGAAAATACACAAAAATATTAAAATGCTGCTGCCATCTAACCACTCCAAGCCAAGAATGTGGTATAATGACTCCATTTCTTCACTTTTTAATGCTGAATTAAGGTAGTATTTTAGCTGTGCTGCTACCATGAAAGTGCAATCAGATAAATGGACTATTTTGTTACTGAAACTCATAAGTCAAGCTCACTGGTTTCAGGAGGTGGCCTTCAAAATAAAAGCATGTCACTAAGAAAAACAACAAACTCAACAAAATAAGCAATACCACAATGTAGAATTATCATTTAAATTTTAGAATATATTACATTATACTACTGTGTACTGTATAACTGTAGATGCATATAGTCAGTATTATCACGTGGGACATTATTGCAACATGTAGCCAGGCTACACAAAAGGTTATGAATGAATTGTTGATTTACTGTGTCAGTGCTTTGCATTCAATCAGTAGATCAGCTCAACAGCTGTAAGCTTAAGATTGGTTGTTACGCTATTGATACACTTACTGCCATCTTGAAAATGTCAGACAAATGCATTACTGAAAAAAGAACATTGTGTACAAAGAGATGAGATGACTGTAAAGAGAAACAGTGTCAGAGTGGTAGGTTTTGAGATTAGATGATATACGTGACCCCAAGAGGCACTGGAGATGAAGGATTTGTCGAGTTCTTTTGATTTCTATTCTCCGGCGAGTGCTATATACGATTCATGTATCAGAGTGCTGTGATTAGCTGAAAAGAAAAAAAAGGCTAGCTATGCTACAATGAGCTGTGTCTCCATACCATGAGTTTTAATGTAATCAGGGCCAGCCCAAGCCTTGAAGGGGCCCTAAGCAAAATTTGATTGTAATGGACAATGTATTTTAGTATGATGCACATTGTAAAACAATGTCATTTTCATGACACTGAGGTGCGTAGGAGAAGTATCAGTGTATGCCATATCCAATCTAGTGCGCATAGGCTTTTTAGGAAGTATGTCATTTAGACCTGCTTTTGGACATATCTGACCATCTTCCATATTATGCACAATACACGGCTTGCATGTAAATCTGCTGTATTATACTGAACTATTAAACACACACACACACACACACACACACACACACACACACACACACACGCACACACACACAGACACACACACACACACACACACACACACACACACACACACACACTAGAGCAGACCTATAGGGGGAAAAAATTAAATACCCCCCCAAGACCAGACATTGCATTTGCCTTAAACACATTATTTAATTCCTTTGTTCTAAAACAATGTGCAAATGTGCCTTAAATGCAACATATACGGTGTGGTTCTCCAGCTGCACCTCAGAGGAGAGAAAAGACCTGCAGACTGCATCAAAGATCACTGCTGTAAGCCAGAGCGTAGACTCACTGGACTTCACACTTTGCATCCCACTGGCCTTTGCACTTCATACTTCACACTTTATGGACAGCTAGGCCTGTATTACCTCATTTTTGGTTGCCATTTATATTTATTATATTTATATTTGTTGTTATTTTCTTGTTTCTTTTTTGTTCTTGTATTTTTATTTATTGCTTGTGCAATTTATATATTGTTCCCAATTATATGCTGCTGTGAAAAAAGGGAGAGCTGTCAAACAGAATTTTGTTGCATGAAAAACGTGCAATGACAATAAAGAATTTCTCATTTCTAAAAAGGGATTTAAAAACAGCTCATCTCTGCTACACTTCATGTAACCTGTAACTCTGACCATGAACACAGACACTGTGCTCCAGTACAACAGAGCTTTGCTTTAAATACAGTACAGCAAACTGACTTGTTTATCATGCACTACACTGCAGTATTTTGATACAATCTTACAAACTTTCATACAAACTTCTCTTCTTCCTCTCCTGTCCTCCTCCTTACATCTTTCTCCATCTTAGTGAACTTCTCTCTTTCTTTTCTCTCCCTGGAAATACAGCAGCTGATCTTTTAACTAGGAGACACACTGTGTGACAAATTACAGACACTTTTTGTGTTTGCTGTTATTTGTTGAGCATTTAGAAATGTTACATTTAAAATTACCTGCCACATGTTATTCCCTTTATTTTCGCTGCTAGAGTAGCGCTAGCTAAGATGCTGGAAGTACCACGAGCACAACTTACGGACCCTTGCTTGGCCACCGTAACCCCTGATTGTGCTATAAATGACATATAAATTATACGGTTTTGCCTCTTTCATCTCGTTGTATGCGATAATCCCCAGTAATGGAGGATACCAGTGATGGAAGAGTCGCTAAGTTGGCAACACTGGTGCCCAGTGCAGCTTCTACCATGTGACAGAAATGTTCTTTGACTCAAAATAAGCTGATATCATTCATAAGAGATAATGTTTGAGATATGCTTGACAGATTATAGGTCCACAAGTCATTTACAACAATATAAATACCAGCAATAATTTTTTTGGCAAATACCAGAAATAACTTTTTGGCAGAAGACCAGCTATTCAGATGACAAATTGCTCCACTGCCACTGTGTGCAGTGTGGCTGCATGCACATTTTGCATACATGCAGTGCAGAACACATTCAAATTAAAATTCAAATCAGTTTATTGCACCCTATAAATTCTAACATATAGGTATATCTGTTTATTAGTGCAACAATACAATGTTTTAGTAGATAGGAAAGAATATATTTGATACCAAGATTTCCAGCATTTTTCAACACCAGGATGTGTTTTTATACTTCCTATTACATTAAAATAACAAAGAACCAGGTGAAATTAAATGTCATGAAAAAAGATCAACATTTTCTTTGTACACTTTTGGGGGGGAGGGGGGTACTCTTTGTACACTTTGGAAAATTTTGATCATTGTGAATGACCCCTTACATAATTTCTGCCACTTCAGTAGTTCCCAGTGAAAATTAAACTATATTTCATACCCAACCACTAGATGGCACTAAAACCTACACAGTGCTCATTTAAAGCGGACACCCTCCCTTTGAGGACTTTTTTTTCTGATTGATTGCCCCTCGCAAACAAAAGGTTTGAACAGCAACTATGTGGGGTATTTGTGCCCCACTCAATCTGTGATTATATTATTAGGTATAATCAGTCCCTCTGTGATATCATACAGATCCAAAAGTAAAAAAAACTTAAACTGAGTGTTTAGAATATGTTGAGTCCCGAGCTTGTGATTCACACAGATTATCGTACATAAATGGGCCTACAGTAAGTGTTTGAAGCTGAGAATCCACCACTAGAACAGTGTGTATATATAAAGAGAAAATATGAACTGGTCTACTTTACCTATACCTGTTTACCAGCAGTAGCAGAAATGAGACACCTGCTTCTCCGATTCTCCAGTACCGGAAGTATTGGGAGAAATTTTGGAAATTGTTAAGAGCATTTGATGGAAAAATTCTTTAGCTGGCCGGGAATGAAAAAACATGTCTGAGCGTCGGGCACATCTGTGAAGACTTTGATAAGACAAACTGAGATGAAGAGCCAACCAGCTAACAGTCCCATAGTTAGGCCACAAAAGTAAAACTCACACAAAGTTAGGTCAGACCAGCCTTTAAAAAAATGAACTTTTAATTTATAAAGAATCTTTAAATATAAGCTGAACTTTTAACTTATTCCCTTGAAGTGTGAATTTTAATTAGACTTAGCAGAGTTTAGCTCCTGGGTCTTGAAACTGGAAACAGAAGCAAAATCCAGGACAACAACTGTGAGTTAGTTATAATCCAGATTCAGGAGCTTTGCATCAAAAACAAAAACAAAAAATTGTTCCCAGAAATCTTGAGTATAAACAAAAAAGTGAAAAAAAAACAAGAAAGATGTTTTCAAAGTTTGAATTTTTTGACAACATCCTGCTGCACAAATATAACAAGATAGAAAATGAAAATCAGTCTCTTTATCAGAGGTGACCATCCTGTTGGAATCTGTCAGGATGATGAGGAAAACCCTCTCTCTCCTCCTCTTCCTCACCGAGACTCCTCCTCTTCCTGTGCTGCTATCTAAAGGACTGGAAACACAACAAAGAAACAGGAATTATTTTACTGGTTTTTGATTTTTTATATAATATATATATATGCTTCTGTTTTGTCTGGACTACTAAAAGCAGCAGATAAAGCTGAGAGGGGAATATTAGAAGGTATGTTCAGGTCACAGTGGGATAAAGGGGCCTGTCTGCTTCACCTTCAAAGCATTAAAGCACTGCTGGTCTACAAAGCATGAAACACCAGATTCAATGTCTGTACAACACTGTGCTACTTTTCTAACTCCAGACCAGCTGACTTACCAAACTGGTTAACCCAGGAAAGGCTGGAACAAGTACCAAGACAGCTGGGTTAGCAAAAGATCAGTGTTTACTCCTTATCTCTGATATAAATACAGAAACACTTCATGAAGGTGAAGAGCACAAAATCTCTTCCAGCATCAACTGTGAACCCACTAAATTCAAGCAAGAGTATGATGACTGGAGTTTGCTTAACAGCCACAGGTGTCATTAGTACCAGCAGTTTTCTGTAAGTTATGCAGAGGCCCTTTAAAGATAATAAAATAAAACAATCTGAACTTTCTATATGATTTTCACAAGCCACTTGATCTAAACAACACCTGATTCATTGCTCTGAACTCCAGGTATAGATATGCCAGATAAACAGTTTATGTTAACGGGACTCTATGTTGACCGCCGATCAGTTCTCCAGAGCTCACTGGCAGTCACAGAAAGATGCTACAAGCTACAGTAAGTAAGAACACATCACTCAGCAGCTTGTAGAGAGCACATCACCCATCAGATCAAAATTTCACAGTTAATATTAATGAGCTGATGTACGCTGAGGGTGACTAGCCAAAAAAAAAAAAAAAAAACAATGTGTAGTGATGTCAACAGAATGGCTGAGACACATGTCAAATCAGCTGACGTGACACATTCTGCAGTCTGAAGTCAATCTAAGAGTCTGAGTCCCGACTAAATCCACATCCAGAACCACGGACAGTTCTCATCTCTGGAAAGGCAGAGGGTTTTAACTGCTTTCACTGATTTGGTTTAAGTTGCACAGACTGCGGGAAGGCAGAAAAAACATGTTTGTTTTTTAAACATACTTTTTGTTCTTCATTTGCCTCCGATGGACCAACTTTAGCTGCAGATTTTTCTGCTGAGGTACTTGGTAAACTTCTAGTTTCAGACTGAGCAATCGGTGGCGATGGTACGATCACGGCTTTATTCTTCACCAGAGTGGTCAGGACTAATGAGGGAGAAGAAAGAGAGAGAAGGTAATTAAATATTTAAACCTGGTGTGAAAGCCCTCAGCACTGGTTTTGGACCAGTTGTACCTTCTCTGGTAAGGTTCTCAGCGGCGCTCATGGCCTTCCCGCTGAGGTCGCTGACCATGTTGTCTACTGTGGCCTCATGGCGGAGGAAGACCGGCCGAACCACTTTGTTGTAGATAATCTGGGAGCCATTCCAGGACATTGGGGCCATGCACCACAACAAGAAGAGACACTGGAACCACATAAGAAGGTGGTACTGGAATTACTAGACCAAAACCTTTTGCTTGATCTCAATTCTAGTGTGGTGTCCATGGCCCTTAAAAGCAGGTAGTACTTGATATAAGTGTCTATCAGTATGTTTCATTGGTTCCTAAATGTTTTCTTACCTTAAAAGCATAGTAGAATGGGAACCAGTAGAGGAAAATATCAGAGAAGAACTCGCCCAGGCTGAAAACGCCATACACCACCCAGTAGGTCAACCATTTTGTGTCATCTTCTTTACATGGACTTTCGATGGCTTTGATTCTGCAGAAAGTTGGAATGTTGCAAAAGAGCGGTCGAATACTGAGAAATATGTAGATCCTTCAAATATGGCATCTGTACCTTTGCACCTGAGCCACTATTCACATAAACATGACAGAGGGAGAGGCGGGGCAGGAACTTTATTTTAATTCAACATCTGCCTCTATATTCTGTAACACTACTATTTGCTATTGTCACTGAACCTTTAGCAGCAGCAATCAAAAAGGGAAGTTTTACAGGAAGAAATACTATGAACTTTGATCAGAAAAATCAGTCAAAATGCCAATGATGTCACCTCCAAATTATCCAAACAAATCACTCTTTATCTACTGTGACTCTTTATGGGCACCCAGAATGAATTCACAGTCACATTAGGCAACATCAGATACCTCGAGTTTAATAAGATTATAGTTATAATAAAATGATTGAAAAAAAAATTGAGAAAATATCTAAAAAAAAATTCAAAATATAGTAAATACAAATATAAAAATAATCTAGAAAAGATTGATAGATCCCAAAAATGTGGCAAAAATTAGTTAATGCTAATTAAATTAAAACAACTTCCTACCTGCAATAATGAGCAAAAGAAAATGGTATAAAATTAAAAATAAAAACTTACGAATAATAAGCTGGATAAACAAAACCAATCAGGTTGCAGAGGAGGGAGGCACCATATCCATACACCAGGTAGAGTCCGGTCAGCGAGACGGCACCTGGATGAAGACACAGAGGAGACAGGGGAGCTGCACATGATATCTCCTGTTCTCCTGTAAATTTCCCACAATGTGAGACTCATAAAGGATTATCTTATCTTGATATCTCTTGTTTGCTCAGTCAACTCACTGACTATTTTTGAGAAACTCACCAAACAGAGAGAGATGCTGTCAGTTGCTCTAAGTGAAAAAATAAATAATCACACTACATAGGAGGGATGTAAACCTTTTGTTCCTGGTTTATTATTAAAACTCATTAAACTCTCTCTTTTCAATGATCCTGTAGATCCTTGCTTCGTTCTAATTTTCTGTACAATTGAACACTGATTAAGTGATCTTTAAGTCTTTTTAGGAGAGCTGAACTCAAAGAATAAAAAGAGTTTGCCTGGCACATGATTCTAGAAAGTTTTCTAGCTTCTGGACTGTGTGGTAATCACACCGGCCTTTGTGGTTGGAGAGATCCTATCAACAGTTTTACAGGTAAATATTCAAAATATTAAACTTTACAGCCAACAACAACAAACTGAACACAGACTTGACCAACTGGAAACTAAATTCAAGCTGAAGAAAAGATTTCTGCTGAAATGCTGAGCAGCAACTGAGGGACGGTCACAAAAACAGGGATTTTTAAAAAATAAAAAAAAAAGGCCGTAGCTTTAAAAGATACACATTTCATTTTATAAAAAACTTTTCCACTCTTTTTTGCACAGTACAACAATTTTGGATTCAGTCCTGTGTAGCTCACAATCATGTCCATCATGAACAGGACATAAAACCTGTTTCATGATCCATGTGAGCCTCTGATTATTTGAAGACAGAAATAACAAAGTAGATCCTCCAATCTCTGCACAGTCTGCCCAGTGTTCAACAAATATGAATGTTTGAACCAAATCTGAAGAGCTGAGTTCACTGACAGACAGACAGAGAGACAGGAAGCAGTGTAAAAAGTGTCCTACCTCTGATCAGCTTATGTTGCTGCTCACACATGGAGGCGGCGCTGCTCTGCTGCCTGTCTCTGTGGATAATCGGCTTTAACGTCAAGGCTCAGAGCGGGAGACAGCGAGCGCCAGGCACCACGCTGACATCATGTCCTGCTTACTGTGCTACGAATCCACTGCACCAGCATCACCGTGCTCTCAATACACTGCTGTTCCCTGCTCACTGGATCACTGTGTTCACACGGACCTGAGAGTCCCTTAAAGACTACCAACTGTCTTTAGACAATATTATCCCAATATAATGTGCAACATCTTCACAAATCTAGCACAGAAGTGACCGTTCCCTTCCTCTTTCTGTCAACACTAAACACAGAGCCAGTCATGTTTGAATAACCTTTACTGAACTGACAGACGGGGGGGGGGGGGTATTCAGCCACACAGACTGAAGGATTCTGGGTATGAAACCTAAACAGATGTGCAGTCCTTCAAAAAACCAACAGTTCATATCTCAATTACGGTGATGCTACGCTGTGTAGGTAGAAAGCTGATTGGTTGAAAAGTGGGCCTGAACGAAAAAGAAGTGGCAGTGAAGGTGGAAAAAGTGTGGGGAAAAAGCAAACACCAGTGTTAAACCATGTCAGTCCCTTAAAGGTGCTAGCATTGTTGATCCAGGAACCAATTACATCAATATAAGGAGACTTCTGACCATTACTGTTAGATCAGAGGAAGTGCTGTACAGAAGGCTCATGCTTTCAGCTCAGACGAAGAACTGGAGACACTGAGACCGCAGCAGACAGTACCATAAAACCAAAACCAGGAGCTTAAAGAAGCTAAAATCTCTGAAGGGCTGCAGAGAATGTGACAGTTCAACTGAGTTCAACACGGCAAAATATTTATTAACGCAGAGGATTAACTGCAGAACAAATGAAGCAGAAAACCTCCTGAACATTTTTAGCTTCCTGTTATGGACAGCAGCCGATCACAGGAGGATTAACTGAATCCTCTCCAGGTTTCCACTGGCCTGCAAAAGGCTTTATACAACACGACTACATCTAGAGCGAAAGCAGAATGATCCAGAAAGTATCCCTGATCTACTACACAGAACAAGCATGCTGGAGGGAAACTACAGAAAAAATCTCACATACCAAGAGCAACGACCTTCTTCTTGAGCCCAGTTTTCTCCTCCACTTTTCCCAGAATATCTGTCACCACATTCTTCTCATTTAGAAACTTCTCAGCTCGGTCTCTGATAGAGGAGAATACGTCCAGCAGACCCATGGTCCTCAATCTGGTCCTCAGATAGCAGAGAAGTCGGAGGACAGCGGCCGGTGAAGAGTACAGTGCCGAGTTTAATCCTCTGTCAGCAACAATCTGCTATAACGAGGAGGAGGAGCACACAAGGAGGTGCTGAATTTGATTACTTTAACCACCAGTAAAAAGTTCTTTCTTTCAGAGTTCTTTTTAGAAATATTTTTATTTATTAAAGAAACAGTGAAAAGTGAAGAAATCACAGAAGATTATCTGCTAGGCTCTGCACAGCAGTTCAGCTCGTCCAATAACTGTTCCATCAAACTGATTAGTGCAACATCTTCTGTGCAGGTTAGAGCAATTCAAAGTACTTTACAGAGAAGTAACAGTGGTCTAATGTAAAAAAGAATAAATGAGTAAGAGGCACAGAGGTAATAAAAAAATTACAATTACTCATAAAATTAATACATTTACATTTTTTAAAGTGTCATGAGCATGAACATACTCTGATGCAGTATCAAATACTCCATCAGAGAGTTGTATCTGATTATTTGATATTTCTGAAGAAAACTCAACAAAAATGAAACTGACAGTCAGTTGAGGCTGGTTCCAAAAGTGACTCTCATGTAAAAATCCCCAACTTTACAGCAGAAACAAAGCTGTTTACAGTGTGGTGCTACGGTTTCAATGAAGTATTAAGGGTCCTGTATCTGCAATACAACAATCTGAAAACAGGATGTCACTGAGGGCTGAGATGACAAAGTGTTTTTCATAAAATGTTCCTCTTATGCAATATCTGAAAGTAGAACTTTTTAAGTGAAACGTTTTGAGGATATGTTGGTTATATAATTGGGAAAACAGAATTAGAATATTATTTTATGAATATTTCTACAATTTTACATCCTCAATGTAACACTTTGAAACATGATGTTGCGTTAAGATTTTTTTTTCAGTCCTTCAGTGTTAAGTCTTCTTTAAACAGCCTTTCCAGGGTATAGGTCTAATAGACATCTTGATAGTGATTATGACAAAAGATGTAGTGTTGATCCAAGTGTTGAACTTGTATTTGGTAGCTGGTCACTGGACTTAGACTGAGATTCAAAGATATGATAATGCAAGTTAAATAGGCAATCGTTATCCTGAAAAAACAAAATAAACACAGAGATAACTCAGAGAGGTCAACAGGGGTCAGAGGAGATTCTGTATCTGTATTGCTGCTGAGTGAGATCACAACATTATGAGTCTTGAGATAATTATGTGCAGTGGGGAAAAAAAGTATTTGATCAACTGTGAGAGACAGAATCTAAAAAAAAAAAAAAATCCAGAAAAAATTTATTTCTTTATATATTTATGAAATTATCATAAAAAGGCAAATATTTCTGTCCACTATGTTATTTTCATAATAAAGATATATCTTCATTAAAGATCATTCCTCATCGTTTAATTAATTAAACGAAACATCTTTCATTTTATGGCCAATATAAAACTTTGTGGATATTCTCCGTGCCTTTTTTCCCAGGTCCAAAACCCTTTTATTGCATTTTATTTGTTTTTAATAAATATTTCCCCTATCAGCTTGATTAATTAAGAAAATACTAAGATTCATACGTACACATAAGCATTCAAATTCTAAGGCTTTATATAGCCGGTCCTTGATTTTACTATTATAAAACCCCAGTGTTATTGTTTATTCAGTAATGCTATTGAACATGTTTTCTATTGTGTCGTGGTTGTGTACTCTGCGGGTTTTTGTGTGTTTAATTTTAAAATAAAAACATATAAATTAAAAAAAAAATGCCGTGACCGTGAGGTCGCTAAAATATGACGACCCTTATCGGTGTCTTCGCATGATGACATAATTCTGCGACAAGCTTATGAGCTAACGGAGTGAGCGCTGCTCGGAGAAACGAATCAAGTGTGAACTTTGTGTTACCGCACTGATTCGCATCTGAAACACGGAGACGACAGGTAGGAGAGACTCCTGGTTGTGCTGTCAGCCTAGCTTTGGTAGCATGGAAAGTTTTTATATGAAGCAGCACCGGTGTACTCAAAGGAACATGGTCACCTAGCTTCCCGTTAGCATCGTGCTGTGAAGGTTTGGCGAACACGTCATGCCAGGCTCCTTTCAAATCTACTGCAACACAGTGTGGTCTTTCTTCTAGGGGGACCTGCAGGTGTGATAAAGGGAAGGTTAATACATGTAGTTAACTCTCCAAATCCGCTCTTAAATTCGGCATATATTACATACAACTAATAACACTCTGAGGAAATTAACATTTTTAGCTTCACATTCTTTCCATTTCGAGTCAAGCTCAGTCGGAAGATTAATCAGCTGCTTGTGTTACTCTCAGAGGAGATAAATTCATGTCCGATGAGTCAGCTGAAGGATAAGTTGTCAGGATTTCATCCATACAGCAAAACCTCCTAATTTACTACTGACTGTGTAGTAGCTTTAAATTACGAGATTTGGGACAGCAGTTCCGGGAAACCTATTTTCCAAGTTAACGTACACACAGAAGAGCCAAACAAACTCCAGGTGTGTGATTTTTAGTTTTCCTAATAGGCATGCTAGCCAGCTAAGCTTAAATTAGCCTAAGAACTTGAGTCAAGTATCTGAAGTGACTCCTCAGGAACTTCACTGATCTTAGCAGTTTAAATCACGACAGACAGCTCTGCTTTATCCGCTCACATCAGCTGTTCCTCTGCTTGTGTAATGATTTTATACTCAGAGGTGGTTTACTGTGCACACAGTCATGCTTGAGCTGCTAGAACATTCTCCACACTAATGCTAAAGAGGGCTGGCTACACAAACACCAGGAGGTACATCAAGGTCTCTGGCTAGCATTAAGCACTATTAATGGTATGGTACCAAAGAAAGTAATAAAATGTAAAGAAATCTATAAATATATATCTGCCTACATATAGATTGTGCTGTGCTTAAAAAAAAAAAAAGCACACATCTGGAACATCTGACAGCTAATTAGTCACATAATGGGGTATAAAAAAAGCACAGTAGTGAGGCTGAGTCTTTCAGAGTTAAAGATGGGAAGGGGTTCACCACTCTGTAAAAGACTGTGTGGGCAAACAACTTAAAAATAAAGTTTCTCAGAATTTGAAGGTTTCATCATCTATGGTTTGTAGTAATGAAAGATTCAGAGAATTGGGAGAACTCTCATGAGGGACAACGCCGACAACAAAAACTGCTCCTGTGATCTTTAGATCTGCGGGCAGCACAAATGTTTTTGTACTGTAAATCAATGCATACGCTTGTCTGCTCAGAACCAGGTTATATATATTCAGCATAAATTGATATAGTGAACTAAAGAGAGCCATCCTCGTAATCTTGAAAACTCTGACTTTAGGCTCAACATGCATCACTAACTCATTAATGTCACTTCATATCACGCTGTGTGCTATGAAGTGGCAGATGACTGCCCCTCCCTGCATAGATATATATACATAGATACCTCGTTGACTGGTTCGGCCCCCTGATGCTACGTAACTGTGTGTCCGCCATATTGGAGGAGGCAAAGCTGCGCTGTGAACTAATACAAGTGAATGGACTG
>JAVDPK010002612.1:17344-30275 GCA_034780415.1 Cichlasoma orientale
CCCCTATGAGCAAGCACTTGGTGACAGTGGGAAGGAAAAACTCCCTTTTAACAGGTAGAAACCTCCAGCAGAACCAGACTCAAGGAGGGGCAGTCATTTTCTGCAACCGGCTGGGGCTGAGGGGAGGGAGACAGAACAAAAGACACACCATGGAAGAGAGCCAGAGATTAATAATAACTAATTTTTAAATGCAGAGTGGGGTATAAACAGAGTAAAACAAAGTTAATGAAAAAGAAAGACGGGAACCCCCAGAAGCCTAGGTCTGTAGAAGCATAACTAAGGGAAGGTTCAGGGTCACCTGATCCAGCCCTAACTATAAACTTGATCAAAAAGGTAAGTTTTAAGTATAATCTTAAAAACAGAGAGGCTGTCTGACCCTGAATCCAAACTGGGAGCTGATTCCACATAAGAGGTGCCTGAAAGCTGAAGGCTCTGCCTCCCATTCTACTCTTAAATATCCTAGGAACCACAAGTAAGCCAGCAGTCTGACAGTGAAGTGCTCTATTGGGGTCATACGGTACTATGAGGTCTTTAAGATGGGCCTGATTATTCAAGACTTTGTATTTGAGAAGAAGGATTTTAAACTCAATTCTGGATTTAAAAGGAAGCCAATGAAGAGATTCAAATATAAGAGAAATAAGCTCTCTATTTCTAGTCCCTGTCAGTACTCTCGCTATAGCATTTTGGATCAGCTGAAGACTTTTCAGGGAACTTTTAGGACAGCCTGATAGTAATGAATTACAGTAGTTCTCATATTGTTCCTCTGCCACTGAGAGTACACCTTGGATGGTTCAGTGGAGAACATCTGGCTGCTATCGCTCTGGTATACCTCTTCAAGCGGTTAGCCAAGGCTCTGAGTCTTTTCTTGGCAGTCTCTAAGGCCTCAGGTACGGACAGCTTGTTGTACTTCTTAGGCACCCTTTTCTTCATCACACCTTTCTGCAGCTCTGATAGCTGCCTAACTTCCCTCTGTGCTGCCTTGATCTTAGCCTCTAGTCTTATTTTCCATGGAGGGTACTGCTCCTTATAGCCAAGCATCCCAAGGATCACTGTTGCCATGGTATAGATCAGCTGGCTGGTTTCAGTGATTCCAACATCCGACCTATTGTAAAAATTGTAAAAGTTAAGTTATATTTGTGTTAATGAGCAGTTGAACAAACTGGCTAGTAAATATATGTCTTGTGAAAGAATAAACTAAATTATATAATATATAAGAATGTACTGTAAATCATGAGAAACCATAAGAATGATTAAATTATCGCAGAATATAGATGGCTGTACCAGCACAAAGTATCCACATTTCAAATCTGCTTCACATGCCTGTAATGCAAGAGCATAATGTTCTTATTTGCATATTTGCATTACCACATACTCACCTCAGTTAAACAGCAGATGAAGCACCGCAATGTATTATGTATTTTCTGTAATATTTGCTTTTGTTAAGTATTTGAAATGAATGCCAGGTTGCTCCTAAACCTCAGTAACTACTTATTATTATCAAATTAACCTGTCATGAATAAGAGAGGTGTAGCTGAAGCATTATTCATCATTTGAAAAGATTCTGTATCATAAAAAAGCTGAAATAAGAATTAGAGAACCTTTAAGGGATGCTTCACAGTGCTGGTGCTAATCTGGCAGCTTGTGCTAAAAACGTCAGTTGTCTGACAAACCCCGTAAAGCTGGCAACAATCACTTTGCAAGATGGTGAGTTGGTGGATAACCCACCACACTGGAAAAAAAGAAAAAAACTACACCCTAGAAAGTTAGTTTGGAGAAGGAGGCATCATATACACTTGAAGGCTAATATTTATTAGAAGCTCCTTCATAAATACACCTTTCTTTCCCTGCCATCAGCTTCAAATCAAGCTGTAACCATAAATATTTTCATTGCAAATTGTTTTTTCTGCTGCTGTAGTTAGTGTTCTCTAACTACTCACTCTCATCTACAGCAATAATAAAGATAAAGATATATTTAATAAAGATAATGATGAACAACCTTAGGGAACCCTAGTAGGACAGCACGATATCCACATTTTTTATTACATCTCTACTGAAACGTAAAAACACAAAGCTACACGCACTGCAAAGCGTCCAGTGCAATGGAAGCTGCACTGCTGTCCTTTGTAGTGTTTCTTAAGAGGAATAAAAGTTGGACATATAGTATTTGCTCTATAATTTTTATGAAGCCACGATGCAGCACTTTTAGCCTCTCCTGTCTGGAAACAGTACTCTAAATCATATCTGTACTGTGAGCCATTTCAAATATCACTTTACTGCTTAGCACAAACGGATAAATGCACACAGGCTATAGAACACAAAGCTGAGTAAACAAAAGCGCGCCTCGGTGTCAGGAACTTTCTATCAAGCGTTTCCCTGAGAAGTGATATGTCAATCTTTTGCTGTTTGAAAAATGAAATGAGGAGAGGATGATGCCTTTTCACCTCCCTAAATGTATTTTGTAGCTCTCCTCGGCGTGGAACCTGGAGTAGGCATTTCTTTTCCTAAAGTGCTTCCCCATTTTAAATGCCCTCTATGCTTCTTTGGAAAAGGGATGAATGTGAATTGCTGCTCTGTAAGGGAGGTGGTCCATTATACCCAGTGAAGGGTAGAGATTTAGCAAAAACCCCTCACCTTGCAGAAAGCAGAGCCCAGCAGAATGAAGCCAGGACCCCAGAGGTACAGTACATATATTAGTGCAGTGAACCATCTGGAATGGTAACTGCCAAAAAAGAAGCCAAACAATGGTTGTAAAAAAAAGGAAAAAAGAAAGCTATTCTGTGCCACAGAAAGGTGTAAGAGAGCTGACAGTGTTGACTAGAACCGCATAACATCCCTGCAGCAGAACGCTGTGCAGAGCTTGAATAATCTGACTCATTTTAATTCTCTACTTCCACTAACTTTCACGTCTGACTTTTCCAGGAGCAGGAAGGAAAGAATAGCTGAAAAGCGAGTTTAAGACTGGAGACAGTTCATCTACTTCAAATTAGCTCCGATAATTGGCCACAAAAGTTGGGGAACAGTAAATATTCCTGAAAGTAGTGTTCCAAATTCCAACACCACTCTAAGCACGTTGCGCAATCGTGCACCAAACTCACAGCAAAATAAAACTTTGAAAAGTGTTTTAAAAGTGTTTACTGAGCAGGACTAGCTGGCTCGGTGGTCTGTGAGGAGTTCCACTGACGGATTCCCAAAACAACCTGTAACAGTACGAGATTCAAGCTGTTTTCACAAAAGGTGCAGCCCTGAACTTTTCAAGGACTTTCTTGACAGATGTGCATGTAAGAATCAATTAGTTGGTTTTCTCTGCCTCCTAGTACAAAGTCTGTGTGATGGCGAACATGCCAGTGTGCAAGCAACACAGGTAAAAGTCCGATGGCGAGTGGATGTCATGTATGCTGTCTCCTGCTTGCTCCAGCCAGCTCGCTCACATCAACTCTCCAACCCCAACTCTCCTGAAACTGTCCAGAGTTGATCTCGGAAAATGTATTAATCTGAAATGATGGCTAGTATCAGGTTTATTGCAATTAATACTTGCTTATCAGTCCCAAATCTATTCAGAATTCGTCTGGACCCCACCGTTGATATGAGAAAGCGTGGAAAGCGGAAAGTTTATTTGGCTGAATAACTCGGCTTCATACACTTATTTTAAAGCGTTAGTCACATCACATCTAATCACAGCTGTGTGTTTTGCTGAGCTGGTGTAACTAATCGGAATATCCTCCAAGTCCCTCGGCTGGGTCATTCACAGTGGGAACCTGCTGCTCACAGTTATGCTACACTGTGAAAAGCTCAGACAAGGATAAGGAGTGAATTATTTAACCTTGTGATGAGATAGTGAAGGTGGATCTAGTCAAACATGTCAATCAATGAGCTTTATACAAAAAGATTCAGATTTTATTATTAAATCTCTAAATGTTGCTAACTGCTAAAGGCTGCCTGGATCGGTATCTGCGCTGATGAGCCCAAATGTTAACATTCCTGCTTAATATGAGATGTGGTTGTGGTTGATAAGGTTTGTCCCAGCCCATCCCTCGAAACCGTTTCACCACATCAGTTATTTTCACAGCTAAAGGTGGACATTTTATCATGGCAGGGTATGGGAATTGACTCTTTTGGAGCCAGTCTCGGGTAGCCATTAGAAGAGCTTCATAGCTCCCAGTCCTCTAGTCTGAGAGAGCTGAGTAATAAAAATCTACAGGATTCAGGAACGCAGCTTCTGTCTGTTGGAGTGAAAATTACAGACTGTAGATTAGAAAGTCTCAGGTCAGGTCAGAAGCTCTGGAGGTTGCTGCTCGGTAGTTACTGGCCTCATCATTTCTGATACGCTGCAACGCATTCATCTACTCGTGACGGTTTCGCCTTTTTCAACGTTTTTGGGCTCATTTGTGTATAGATTAGTTAAGAAACTGCAAGCAACAGTTTGCTATAGAGTCAGATTGTTTGAATGAATTATCTGATAGTTCAACAGCAAGTTCAACAACAAGTTTAACAAACTTTAACACCTGAGCAAACCATCTTGACAGTTCTGACCTTTGAAGGAATGACCTTCTCTACTAACTCTTACTTATGGCATGTCTATAGAAAAGGCATGTCGGCCATGTTTTTCGGTTGTCCTTCTCAAACATGTTTGGCACAGGTCAGGAAATAAAGTGTTGGTATGTTTTAACACCCATGCTGGCCTTACATGACACATGATGTTTCAATCAATTTTAGTGTTACAGTTTTTGCTCAGTGTAAAAGGCAGGGTGGCACAGCAGTGCAGTGTTTAACACTGTCGCCTCACATCAAAAGGGTTCAAATCCAGTGGGACCTGCATGGGCTCTCTCTTGATTCCAGATTGGTTGTAGGTGTTAATGTGAACATGATTGTCGGTATACCTGTGTGGCCACAGCCTGACTTCAAACACTCAGAGCAAGGCAGCACACAAACCTGCTGTAACTCATGTAGAGAAGCCAGTGGTGTTGGCTGGTTCTGATTTACCAGTTGTAGCTGCTTTTATGATGTGTCATGATGCTCTCTCCCTCTCGCACTTGGTTAATGTAATACATCATTGCGGACATGTTTTAGTCTGTAAAAAAAAAAAAAAGGGTAGTTACTCCTGTTAAATCTGTCAGAATTTTGTCCAGTTGCATCTTTTCTGACTGGCTGTGGGTCACTGAGAGAATTTCGCGCTGTCTGTGTGCGTGAGTGTTTTCTGAAATCAGCAGAGGAAAAATAACGTTTCTTGCAGCAAAATTCACCAGTCAAAGAACAGCTCCAAGAGCATCCAGATTTACTGATCCTCAGCAGGTTTGCTTTGGGATTTTCATTATTTTAATTATTTGTGGTCTTACTTTTAGTTTCAGCTCCAGCTGAAGTGATAGCTACTCTCTCAACAATTGCCCACAACCCGCCTGCCCGTGTTTATTTGTATATGCTAATAATTATGGGTACATGCGTGTGTGTGTGTTTAGCGTTTCTTTTCATTTTTGTCTTGTAATGCAAAACTCATTAAGAATTGTTTGAGAGCCAAACATGTTTAATTTTTTAACACATTTATTTATTTATTTTTTCCCATGTGAGGTTCAAATATGTGAGAATTGTCAACAACTAACAGGTACTCGTGCTGAAGGGTCGTTTTATTTCTTTTCCTTTTTGGCAGTTTTTTTGTTCAAAACAAACCATTTCACACACAAAGGAAGCAGTCGCCAAAATATCCTGTTTCTGTTCTGTTGTTCGCCACTAGATGGGAAATAATTTCAAAAGGAATCTAGTTGTAGTTTAGCAAAGAGTGACTTAGTAACACTTTGCAAAATCATAGTGTACGACTAAAATTTAAAAAGAGGGTGCCAGACTTAAGGCTTTTATGCATCTTTTTAAAGTCTGCTCCAAAGTACTGTCAGGGAATTAGAGATATTTTTGAAGGCAGATAATTTTACATACTAAGTAAAGTGGCATATGCAGAAAAGATTGCTTACTGAAGCCTCGTGCTGTGTTTGTGGTGATCGTCGCTGATGCTCACAAATTATACACTAAATTTAGAAATCTTGAAATCTCGTTTGCAAACAAAAATAAATCAATAAAATAAAACAATAATAACAAATAATGTCACCAAGAGGAGTAAGAATAGGTGCATGGTGTGGACATGCACAATATGCTTTCAGAAATCAACAGAGGAACCAAACATCTTCTTGCAGCAAAAGTGAGACCCCAAATTGTTTGAGTGAAAAATTGGAAACTCTAATTCTTATTGCTGCCTTCTGATGCATTGTCCAGTGAAGACCAGTCAGGGTTCATTCTGTGCCCCTGCTGGTACTGCCTGCCGTTTAATGTGAAGGTCACTTTATCGTGTGCAGCAGAGACTACTGTGTCAGCCCAGCTTAGCGCTCCCCTGTATGCTCCGCTTGGCAGCAATAGACTTTATTGTCCACAGCTATGTTGGGAGCAAGTCCTTTTTTATCCGTTTTTTGCCGGGATACCCTTGTACTTGGCTGCCCTATTTCTTCTGTGCGTGCCTTAGGGGAGATGCATATGAGTAGTGAGTGTTCCCTGACCTCCAGATTTAGCCCAGGCATTATACGGGTTTTTATCCGGGCCAGAATCAGGCCAATCCAGTCCAGGTTTCCCGCAGCCCAAGGCTATCGCCTCAAGGATCGGTGCAGCTTGTTGACTCCAGTACTAGAAAGAAAATGATGCATCTTAGACGGAGTCTCTGTGAGCCTGAGCATGTTGCAGCTTTGGCATTTGTGATATAGTGACAGTGGTAAAAAACACAAGTCCAGTGCAGCAAGACAAGGCAGGGCCATTGCTTCCCTTAAACCAAGATGAAAATGTGCAGCACAGCACTGACAGCAGAGGGAGAATTTACTGCTTGCAAATCAAAAAGATTATTTTATTATGCCTTACATGAATAGGAATGAGGCAGCCCCAGCCCTCTCTCTCTCTCTGTCTCCTCCTGGCCCCATCAGTTACATATTCAGAGGAGTGCAGCACAGCAGTATATTCTGCCAATGCAGAACTCCAATTATTTCTCAGTGTTCGGTTAAGATTACACACACACACACATGCACACACACAGAAAAAGATTCCCACTGTACATGACTGCTGAAATATGGCATGCGTCAGGTTTCAGGTGACTCATGGGTTTTCCAGAACCAGAAAAGAACATAAAATGAGAAGGATATTTAGAACTGTGTGGCTGAGTTTATCAGAAATTTATCCCTAAAGTTCATCGCACATCACAATTACTGTACAACTCCGTGCCTGAAATACAGCGTCTGTGTCAGCTAGGTCTGTACTGTGATTGTCAGCCTGCAACATACACCTGCCTACTGCTTCATTAATTACATTTCCCTGCAATTAGCTCCTCGTTTATCCAGTTTTAATTAACCACGAAATTATGGCTCCTTCCTATTTGGATGTGGCGTCTCGTCTTCTGGTGCATTTTGCTTCTTCCTGAATATATTTGCTTATTATTATTATGAAATCCTGCATGGTAAATGGAATAGTGGCTCTGCTGCTGCTACCTTGGTAGCTGAGGGAAGGTTCTGTGAGTGTCTGTGTGTACATGTGTGTGCTGAGTTAGTGAAGGACACGACCAAGGGCGGAAGGAGGGGCTGTGTGCATGTGTGTGTGTCAGAATGACTCAGAGTGCAGCAGTGTTTCTGTGTTATCACACACTGTGGGAGGAAGAACTGTGTTTTTTGTCTTCTCCTCTCACACGTGCGCAGTTGTGATCTGTGCTACATTAGAGCTCGCCACAAATAGTATTTCAGTAAAAACATTAGCATGGGACCCTATGTTCATATACTCAGTTATTAGATACTCAGACGTTATTGATACTTTCGAGGAAATCAATAGAAAAGCAGGTCCTACCTGACCAGAAGTTCTGTGGTTTTTTTTAATATATCCTTTATTTATCCAGGTAAAGGTCTCATCTAGATTAAAATTCTCAAGAGAGACCTGGCCAAGAGGGCAGCAGAAGTTACAACAAATGTAACACCTACATGTAATAATATAACACGTAAAGAAACAAATACAACTGACATTCAGTACAGGCAAGTGAATCCAAAAATCTGAGAGCAACATCAAAGGCTGTCACACACTATTTTCTCACTCATTTAAAATGGACTCATCAATTTCAGCTGGTTTTTACACATATAGCAACACAAATAATAAGGAACTTCCCAAGCAGGGATTTAGATGCAAACAACCGATGGAAAGTCTGCAGACATACAGAGATAGCCACTTAGCAGCAGCATACAGAGAGCAGTAACGTGCAGTTTCCACAGCCAGTAATAAAATATAAAGCACAATGGTAGACTGTATCCAACCTCTTTAGGTACTGGCAAGGTGCATTCATGAATAGCAGATCACCGTAATCAAATAAAGGTTAAGAAAAAAAAAAGTTGCAGAAATCGAGTGCTTCCTCACCTGGAACCAGAAAAAAAGATTTATTCCTAAAAAAGAAAATGTAAGTTTCAGCTTGGACACAAGCTTTTCAGTGTGAGTTTCAAATGATAAATTCTGAACTATAATGATCCCTAAATATTTAAAGTTGTAACCATTTCAATTTCAGCCCCCTGAGTGGTTCTGATTTTAGGACGTTTAGACTACAGCTCTTTGTCATTTGAGAACAGCATGAACTTGGATTTGCCTGCATTCATAACCAACTAAAGTAATGTTAAATGGGACTGAATAATGTCAAAGACAGACCGCAGAAATTTGAGCATCTGCACTACTGAGAGAGAGGAGCAATAGATAATTGTGTGATAATCTGATTAAAAATGGGATGCAACATTTGATTAATTACAAAGGTCTTTTTTAGAGTGGTGGTCCTAATATGGAGCCCTGGGGAGCTCCTTTTGAATGTGGGAGAAAAGAGAAAGAAGACCCAGCAAAGTGGGCACTGGGCTCCAGCTGACAAGTAATTTGAAAGCCAGCTTGCAGCAGACAGGACAGTGGTGTATACATGCAGTCTGTTTACAAAGGTAGCGTGGTCAACTGTTTCAAAAGCCTTAGAAAATATCAAGAACAGGAGCAGCACAGTATTTTTGCAGTCCATAGTTAATGTCATAATAATGTCATTCACCACTTAGCAGCACATAGCAGCAGCTATTGAGTTTTTATTTTCTAAAACCTGATGTTGGGAATAAAAATGTGTCCAAAAATTATTATAGTTGTTCACTAAGAAGCTTTTCAAGCAATTTTGCTAAAACACACAATTTTAGATATTGGCCTGCAGTTATTAACAACTGAAGGATCAGCTCCTTTTAACAAAGGGAGGCCACAGGCAGATTTCCATATGACAGGGATTGTTTGAGAGGGTGTGATTAAGTATATAAAGTTGGTGGTTCTGCTATAAAACCTCTTGCCAGCTTAAGAAAATAAAGATCAAGTTGATCCGGACCTGCGGACTTATTTGGATCCAGCAGTTTTAAGGACCTCCGTGACATTCAGAGGAGAAAAACTCAAAGGTTGAACCACAGATTCAGTTTGAGTGGGTGCATAGAGAGCTTCCTGTTCATTAAGCTGTTTTAATTCTGGAACTAAAGACTCAAATAAAGACCCTGAAGGAAAAAAAAAAAGTTCATTAAAGCATCTGAAAATGCATCTTTATACAAGAACTGGCTACTCATTTGTGGTTCCATCCATTAGAAGATTTTATTATTTTCAAAGGTTTCTTGGGATCATGAAGGTATTTAGTGTTTTTTGAGTGGTGGAACGCTTATTTGGCCTTTTTAGTTAAGACTTTAAACAATTTCTGCCAGTGTGCCTCAGATTTAGTTTTTCTGGCCTGATCCCAGGAAACATCCTTTTCTTTGAAGAGATTTGACAAAGAAAAAAAAACAAGGATTGTTTTGGCCTTTTACTCTAAATTTGCAGACGGTGCATGTTCACCTATAATTTTGATAAAAGCATCATCTAAATATTTCCATGCCACATCAGTAATGAGGTAGATTCTATTCCAGTCACAGTCCCATAAATCGTGAAAGAAAGCCTGCTCACAGAAATGCTTAAAATCTCATTTAAAACCTATTTGTGGTCTTGATTTTGGGAGCTTCAATTGTCTGAATGCAGCCACGATACAGTGGTTACTGAGATCATTTGCAACAACACCAATATGGGAATATTTATGTTGCGTATTAGTTAAAAATAAATCAATGTTTTTTCTGGGCGTTTGATTAGTGTGAGATCATATGTATCACATGTAGATTTAAAACTGTCTGAGACGGAAGACAACCAGTTCGAGTGAATTTTCATTTTAAGCTAAATGAAACAGAATCAGTAGAAGCTCCACAACATAAATAACCTCGTGTTTTATGGTTGGCGTGCTTGTGATTGTTTCTATGGTGGGATGGGAAGCAGCCCGCTCTCCTTTGGAACCAGCTCCTAGTTTAAGTTCGGGAGATTGATACCTTTTCTACTTTTATGTAAAGAGATTGTCTCAGTTTAGATTCAAAATGTTCCTTTTTAATAAAGCTTGTAGTTATGGATGGATCAGGTGACCTTGAACCTTCCCTTAATTATGCTGCTTTAGCCTCAGGCTGCCGGGGATTTTCCCATGATGCACTGAGAATTTCTTCTCCACACCTGCTCTCTCTTATAGGATGTGTTTTGGCCTGTTTGTTGTTTGTGCTCATTTTTCTCTCTTCCCTTCCTCCTCACCCCCCAACTGGTAACAGCAGGGGGTTCTTCCTCCCCACTGTCACTAAATGCTTGCAGACAGGGAATGATGATTGTTGGGGCTCGCTGTCTAATATTGTAGAGCAGGCGTATTCAATTCAATTTTAAGGAGGTACAGTTGTTTTAGTTGTTTATTATAATTTTATTATAATTTTCATAAAGAGCTGGAGGGAACTCTAATAATGAAATAAATATAAAAAGTTGTTTTCTCATTTCAAGTTAAATATGGTTTGCTTTTAATAAAAAGTTGTGTTCAAATAATGTGTTTAATTAAAAAATAATGAAAAAGTGTAGCCTTAGTTTCCCCTTTTCTTCATTAACAACATTTCACATGTAAACCATCTCACCTTTAACCCTCTTTTTACCTCCGTCTGTTTTCCCAATTTGCGTCTTCGGACTTCAGCATCTTCTCTCCTCATGGAGTTTTCTGTTTTCAAAAATATGAGAAAAGTTGCACAGACTAAATTAGAAATGGTCAGGAAATATCTAGTAATGAGTCTCAATCCCTAAAGAAAAGCATCTACATCCAGAGGTGGACCGCAGTCCGCCTATTTGTGACCTAGTGGTTTATCTACATTAACAACACCCTAGACCTTGGTTAGACACTAATCTCATTGTCCGGATGACTGCATGCCAAATTTGAGTAGATTTCTAATTCTTCTGAACTAATTTTAATAATTAATAATTGGAAAGTGGCATGTGCATTTTCTGAGTTTTTTTTTTTTATCTGACTACTTGTCAAGCCCAGTTTTCTGATCACCTCCAAACTTAACCCAAATATAAACTTAGCACAAAAATTAATTACATTATTTCTTTGTTGTAACAATGCTTGTTGGCAATAAGTCTTATGCTGTTGGAAAGCCTGTTTATTTCCCCTTAAATGGAGCCACATTTGTAAGGAGAATCCATTTGTAGATTGAGCTGCAGAGTTGAGTATGCAGAGCCCATGAAAATCTTCTCTGCTAATCCCAAACAGCTTATTATTACAGTAATTTCATTCACGCTGTTGCAGGAAGTGTTTTTTTTTTTTCTGGATATTTGGTTGATATTCTGTCTCCCCATTAAAATGAAAGACTTCTCATTTCTTTGGAAGTGAGCAGACGTATTATTTCCCCCGCAGTGTGCATCATGCCTAAAGAGCAACACAGTTCACTGTCAGTAAGTTGTGGTATTAAATGCAAAAGACAATCGTTTGTATTTATGCAGTTTCTTTGTCTGTTCGACCATGCACACATCTATTGCTGATGCAATTGTGCATGTGCAGTAACATCAGCTATGCTTTGCTTTTATGCCCACACCCGCAGCAGATACAACATTCCTTTTGCAAATTCCCATCTTCCCCTACTCTACATGTGAACTGCCTGTCTGCTGTGTGCAGCAACATTATGATATTATTGCATCTAGTCCTTATAACATAAAATAGCACTTTGAGTACAATGAGGCCATGAACTGTTCATGTCAGTGTTTAGATTCCAGCAAGTGGCGTGTTTCGCATGATATTATTTGTCCAAGCACTTCTCCAAAAAGCTGAAATTACTATATTTCAGTCAGGCAGATTTTGACTGGGCTCTGCACTGATGCTGTAAATTTAGAACATAAAACAGTCTTATAAGGATGAGTCAGTGTGTCACTGCTAGTGAAGTGGTGTGTAAGTGGCATACAGTGGGTTTTCTTCTAAAAACAGCAGTGTTCTGAGAATAGTGCTGAGGACAGGCGAATTATTGAGCTGTAAAACCAAAATAAGGGGAAATGGGAAGCTAAAACACTGAACTTAAAGGGAAATACAGATTCAGGTGTTTTAGGTGGATTTATTTGCAGTTTGGCAGATACAATAAAAGAGTTTGCACCATAAGACCTTTTCCATCCAAGAGTAATAAGACGCTGATATTTGCACCTTTCTGTAAGCTCTACTGGGAGGATGTTTTTGGGGTGCGTGAGGGGGAAATGTGTTTAGGTGGCTCGGCATGAAATGGATTGTACATAATATTGGCCTAATTTGACAGATGTATTGGGTGCTTTTATTATTATTATTATTATTATTATGATGTTTTTCTGTTTTCACTGCCTCGGGGTATTGTAAACCTACTCAGGTTTTTATCCTGTGCTAAGCACATTGAGTTTGCATGTAATGAAATGTGCTATAAAAATAAAATTGCTGTTGCCATCGCTGTGTTTCTGATTTAAAGGTCATAAAGTGATTTTCTTTTCCTGAATGTTTTTGTCCATTTTGTGCATGAGCCACATTTGGATGATTCACTGGTGGAAC
>JAVDPK010002612.1:55413-65448 GCA_034780415.1 Cichlasoma orientale
AACCCCCCCCCCCCCCCCCCCCGCCCCCATCCCACCAAATATTTGCTGGTTGAAAACTGAAAGATGAAAAGTCATCTTTTCAAACCCGCTGAGCAATTTCCTGTTGATTAGAGGTCTAACAAACTTTTATATGGTTTACAGCCACCAAAGCAAAAATCGGTTACATTTGTTCAAAGGTGAAAGTTTAGTAGCCATCTAGATCACAGCATGTTGTGATTGTTGAATGGTGAGCCTCTGTAGGGCATCACCGTGGCGCAGTGGTAGGGTGAGAAGGAAGAGATGCACTTTCACTTTTCAAACAGGCATGAAAATCAATATCAGCTCTTTTAAATGAATAAAGATCAAGTCCCGAACTTTTCATTGCAGCTTTCAGGACCAAAATGCAAAATGTCAAATTACTAAACAAGTCACATTTATTTTTAGTGTTATTACACTAAATCCTAAAGAAAAGCGTTAAGCCTCCAGTCATGTTTCCTTTTTGACAGTGCTGGACTTCCATACATGTGTGTTACCTCTTTACCTCTTTAACTCTCATCCTATGTGTGTATTTCCTGACTGTTGGACTCCTGAATATTTTAGTTTTAACAGACTGCATATCAACAGCTTTGTTATTTTAAAGTGGTGACTGTTTTTGTCTCTACAGGCCAAGATCTACTTCTCTTTTCCTGGTGAGCTACTGATGAGGATGCTGAAAATGCTCATCCTTCCTCTCATCACGTCCAGGTGGGTCAACGTGCTGACACACAGCAGAACAAAGAAAAATATTGCCATCAATAAAGGATTTACAACAGTCCGAGTTCTGTAGGGAGCCTTATAACAACAGGATTTCCTTACAGTGGACTGTTTTGCTTAGCCCCGAATTTGTTTTCCTGGACTCTACTAGAATAGTTTAGGATGATTCACAGTTCAAATAATCCATCCATCCAGTAAACCACGTGGGTTTTGAAGGCTATCCCAGCTGTCACAGGGTGAGAATAATCCTAATCAAATAATCCTTTTTTATCTTATACTGGGCCTTAGTGCAGCCCCTTGGTTCATCCTCTATCTGAGACATCTGAAATAGGCTATTTTAGCTCCTCCCCCTTCAAACTAACTTTCTCCTAATTGGATGCTCCTCTTAAACAGAAGGTTGGAGAAGCAGGCTGGTGGGGCTTCTGTGCTCACAATCGTAGATGACCATGTAAGAATATGACCTTTAGAACTGTGTGAAGCCTGAGTTTGTGGCTTGCAGGGATTACCTGTACAAATGCTGATCTCATTATTTGAAACTCTGGCCACATGAACGTCCAATATTGTAACTATTATTGTATGTGACAGAAAATAATAGTTAAAAAAACCAAAACAAACAGAACAGGTCTCTAACCTTCTTTCAGGTTTGACAAATTATTTACATGTTTAGTGTAAATGCAGTGATGTGACTAAGAGCAGAACGCTCTCTGTGGAACTCTTAAAAGGCCAAAATGTTAAGTCTCTTGTTTTCCAAAAGCACCTTAAAGGATCATCCCACTTCTTTTCAGCCTGCTTTATTTCCTGTGTGTTGTTTCTCTGCGGGTCAGGCTAACTTTGAACTCTCCGGAGACTGAATCTACGGATCTATCTATGACTTTAAATATGTAACATTCAAGTTATGTTAAACTACATATAATGAATTCAAAGGCAGTTATTTTAGATAAAACATTTTACCTGTTTGTTAGGAAAAGTGCAGTTTGTGTGTGAATGATTTTCCAGGAACAATTGAGCCTTCTCAGTGAGACTAAATCCATCAGCAGGCGATTACACTAGATTGTTGTTAAGAATCAAACGTTTTGGTCTCTAAAAAATGTTTTAATTTGGCAGACTTTTTATGCCAGATGCCCTTCCTGATGCAACCCCCCCAAAGGATTTGTGGTTGAATCAGGAAGAATACTTGGAAATTCAAAATTTCGACCCTAGTGTTGTTGGAGGACATTACAGGACTTTTTTTCTTTTCATTTTTTACGTTGCATATTAATGTCAGTGAAGTTACCATGCTGTATATGGTTCCTCAGTCACAGAGTACCCCCCCCCCCAAAAAAAAACCAACTATAAATTGTACGCATAAAAATATAAGACAGATCCCTATAAAATTAAAGGAGCATTTATTTAGAAACATTTTTTCCCTGAGTTACTGATACTGACACGTCACAACGATATATCAAAGTCCAGTCACTGCTTCATGGTGTTGGTGAAGCTGCTGTAATGACAAATGAAGATTCTGCAGAAAAAAATAATCTCCACTGTGACTAAATATATATTTATCTCCAAGGACTTAAGCTTCTACATAACCACTGTGTTAAGCATGTATACTGATGGGCTGGCACAACAGCAGTCACTCTCTGCAAAATAGCTGTGAAATTGCACAAGAAAAGACACTAAGTGTTCGATCAATAATAAAACAATAACAGTGAAGTGCAGATCTACTGAAAACAAAAGAGGCTGACATAAAATGGTAAATATCTAATAAGAATCGAAGAATAGCATAAGTACTGGTGGCATCACTTATAAATCACAAAAGCTGAATTAGTAATTCAGCTTTTGCATTAACAAGACTCACATTCAAAGTAAACATGTACATGATAAAAACTGTTATAAGGTCATAAAACTGAGCAAAATCACGATTTTTATTATTTATTGTTTGAAAATCTCTCTGTGTATAATGTTACACACAAACACATGGGAACATCGAGTGCATCATCATTTATGCAGAGAACGGCTGTTTCACCTGTCTTTATTTATCTATGCATGAAGCCAGATGACACACACCAATTATTTAAACTGCAGGAATGTCTTAAAAACATACACACCTCTAATTTCCTGCTTCTAAACTCAGATAAAACTGAAGTTATTGTACTTGACCTGCAAACCTTAAAATCATAGAAAACATGATGGCATTACCTTGGCCTCCAGTAACACTGTGAGGAATCTTGGAGTTATTTCTGACCAGGATATGTCCTTCAATGCGCATATTAAACAAATACGTAAAACTGCTTTCTTGCATTTGCACAATGTCTCTAAAATTAGAAACATCCTGTCTCAGAGTGATGCTGAAAAGCTAATTCGTGCATTTATTACTTCTAGGCTGGACTATTGTAATTTATTATTATCAGGCTGTCCTAAAAGCTCCCTGAAAAGCCTTCAGCTGATCCAAAATGCTGCAGCTAGAGTACTGACAGGGACTAGAAAGAGAGAGCAGATTTCTCCCATATTGGCTTTTCTTCATTGGCTCCCTGTTAAATCCAGAATCAAATTTAAAATTCTTCTTCTCAAATACAAGGCCTAGAAAAGTCAGGCCCCATGATGAGTGTTTCTTCTTCACTCATCTCTTTTCACTCTCTGTGTTTATACACCACTCTGCATTTAATCAAGAGTAATTATTATTTTTTTCTCCCCACTGTCATCAAGTGCTTGCTCATAGGGGGTTATCGGATTGTTTTTTTTTTTCTGTATTATTGTATGTCTTTACCTTACAAAATAAAGCATTTCAAGGCACCTTAATGTTGTAATTTGGTGCTAAATTTAAAAAAAAAAGAACTGAAGTTCTCTGTAGATGGATCCAGGGTACCCTCTCAGTCACCCTCTCTTTGTCCTGCTGTGCAGTTTAATGTCGGGTTTGTCATCGATGGAGTCAAAGGCATGCTGCCGGATGGGTGTCCTCACCGTCACATACTACCTGTGGACCACCTTCATCGCCGTGGTGGTCGGCATCTTGCTCGTGATCATGATCAAACCAGGAATTGGGACAGAGATGGAGAGCAATCGGCTGGGTGGTGGGCCGGTCATGACCTCGGCTGATGCCCTGCTAGACCTCATCAGGTGAGACAGTTCAAAAATCAGCTGGGGATTCTGGGGTGGTCTCTGGGGTGGTCTCTGTCATTTGTCTGGGTGGTGACAGTTGCTCTGTGCCACAAAATACCCATGAACCTCAGGTGCTGCTGCTTTGGAGGATAACGCTGTCACTGCACTCGTTAAAAGGATCGTTCTAGTTTATTTCAGCTTGGTATATTTCTCTGTGGGCTCTTTGCACTCTTCAGAGATTCTGGGAAACAAGGATTGGTGCACAACAGCATATAAACGTGCAGCTTTAGAGATCACCATCCGGAAACACATCCTTTCTGATCTAGCCACCATTCAGCTACACTGAGATCAACAAAACGTAGAAAACACACCGACACACACACACTCTCTTGCCTTCTTTCACACACACACACACACACACACACACACACACACACAAATCCAATTAGAGTGCAGGGCTGATCAGTATATTTTTGGTAATCCTGCAGGGATAAGTGATAGATTAAAGAGAGTCAGTGGCGGTGTGATGGAGTGATCTCTGCTGCGGCACGTTGGCAGACCAAGCTCTCGTGCCTCGTTTGAAGGGCACGCCCACTTTGGAAAGATTAGTTGGATTGTTTACCTTCTGAGGCGATGAAGCCCTCCCTGCAAAGGGTCGAGGTGCAGACAGTCATCCTGTGGAGGGTAAACATGGAAAGATTCCCGTGTGTGCTCCCTCTTTTCCCGTTACTGCAGTTGAGTTGGATATTTTTCGTTCTATGTTTTCACCATATTTATGAAAGTGTTTAATAACAGCTGTGTTTAGCTAGTATGAGACATCTACAGTTGGTTATTTATTTTTTACCAACACTTCTGTACTTCCTAGCCCTAGGTCGGGTATGTTAGAGCTTTCAGAAGAATTCAACTTTCACGATTACATCTTGGATGTTGCTGTTCATGCTGTTTATTAGGGTTTCAATAAAGCAAAAAAGTGGATTGTTGTAAATTGTTTTGTCAGTGTCCAATAAGATAAACCAGCAGTGGAGGTTAAAATTACTGACACAAGATACTTACACAGTCATGATGAGCACTGACTCATTCATTCTCTATCCATCCATCCATGCATTTTCTGCAACTTATTCAGGTCTGGGTCAGAGGGGCAGCAGTCTAAGCAAAGAAGCTGAGACCTCCCTCTTTCTAGCCACCTCTGCTAACTCATCTGGGAACACAGGCATTTTCAGGCACTCCCAGGCAGCATGGTGGTGGAAATCCTCTGATTTTGGGCTGTTTGTTTTGATTCAATCAAGATAATGTGAGGTTACCTGTCTGAAAGCTAAAATGAACCCTGCAATAGGATAATGATCCTGAGTATGCAAATTCACCGTGGAATGGTTCATAAGGAATACATGCAGGACTATGGATAGCTGATTAAAATCCCAGTGAAAAAAAAAAAATATATATATATATATAGGTGGAATTTAAACACAGTCCATGATAAATAAACCCTCAAGTATCTTGAAACTTAGATTTTCATGGAAGAGTGATCAAAAAATCTTCAGACTGGTGAGTGATTATCCAAAATGGCAGTAAATTATTACTGCTTAAGCATGGCAAGACTAGTTTCCAATGACAGGTGTGTGCTTATGGTTTCCACAGAAGAATATTACATCTGTTGATCCATCCATCCATTCTCTTGAGCCTATCCCAGCTGCCACAGGGTGAGAGGCAGGGTACACCCTGGACAGGTCGCCAGTTAATAGCAGGGCTTACATCTGTTGATATTATTGAATTAAAAGCTATTTTTTTTATATATTTCATGGAAAAAAAATTTTTTTAATGTAACCCATTGATATAGGGGAATGATTCTGGCTTGGGGTACAAAAAGTTCCAGTTCTGAATCCCGGATGAGCCCCCAGTGTGCGCCCTGACTGACAGGGAGCAACATAGCGGAGTCGGCCAAGTGGTGTTGCTAAATAAAGTTTATTCCAAAATAAAAGTAAGAAGAAAAAACAAAGAAAACATGGAAAACAGCTACACTCCTGTTCAGGTTGTTATGCAGAAGAGGGAAAGAGTAGGAGGAACTTGGTTGGGCATTTATCAAACGATGTTCATGTTGTTGACCAGTTGGTTCTCTTAGGGTGCCAGGAAAAACCCCACAGGAAACAAATCTCCGCACATGACATTGCTTTATTAAAAAGAATGGTAACCATGTCATTTTTTTTCTTCACAGAAATATGGTTCCTTCCAACCTGATCGAGGCCACGTTTCAGCAGGTAAGACAACAGAAGAGTATCACTTCTTTAATGCGCTAAGCTTGGTTCCTGTAGCTAAACATGATGCTGTTTCTTCAGTACAAAACAGACCTGGTTCCCATCTTCAAAGTTCCAACCAAAGCCATTCAGACCGACTTCATCTATGTCATCCCCGATGACAACAACCCCAAAGGCCGGACGGTGTACCTTGAGCTGACTCCTCCTCCTGATATCATATACAAAACAAGTCCAGGCAGCAGCCAGCAGATGAACGTCCTCGGCATCGTTATCTTCTCTGCAACCATGGGTGAGCGAGATGGGGGTTGGAAACGTCCTAAATTTTGAAACCACGGCATTAGCGTTTTTTCTGCTAACACGTAGTTTTTTTGTAGCCAGAAATGAGGTCACAAAATTGGAGCTGTTCAATTTCAGCCCCATTTTTTTATGTTTAAGTCTGACCTTTAGGCTCACAGGGATTACTTCTTTTTTAGTGTGAACATAAGCATCCACCAGAGTAAGAGTATATATAGTATGTATATGACAGAAAATAAAGAACACACAATAGATCCACTTTAAGGTTGGTGGTCAAGACCCATTTTACTTCATTTAAGAACTAAATCTATAATCACTATTTATGTGCACTGCAGGTCTGTTGCTGGGCAGGATGGGAGAGCGAGGAGCTCCGCTGGTCAACGTCTGTCAGTGCATTAATGAGTGCGTCATGAAGATCATCAATGCTGCCGTGTGGTGAGACAAAAACTCAGTGTACAGTCATACAGTTAGGAATAATTCTGGCTTAGTTCACCTCCACAATAATTTTACAATGCAGGATCTCAGCTTTAATTTGAAAGGTTGAGCAAAAACACTGCATTGACGGTGAAGTGCTCTGTTTTCTCCCAGCCATGTGGAGCCTGAGTTATAAGTGTCCCACTTTCTACACCTGTCTTTGTATGAAAAGTGAATGATTTACTGTGTAAGTGAGACATAAAAGCTTGTTGTGATTGATTTATTTGACCTTATTGGTATTTACATTAAACTGAATCTCAGTATTCCAACAAAAGGTGAACTTAAACTAAACCCAAAAATGTTAATGACGAGGATTTTACCTTCGAGAACAAACTTCACGTGCTTAGCTCCTTGAATGACTCGATTTTGTGTGTTCTGTCATCTCAGGTATTTCCCATTCGGGATCATCTTTTTGGTAGCAGGAAAGATCCTGGACATGCAGGACCCGAGCACGCTGGGGAAGAAGCTGGGCTGGTACGGCATCACTGTGCTCACCGGCCTCTTCGTCCACGGACTCATCCTCCTTCCTCTCTTCTACTTCCTCCTCACCAGGAAGAACCCCTTCAGCTACATCCGCGGCCTCCTGCAGGCCATGGTCATCGCCCTGGCCACGTCCTCCAGGTCAGCCCTGCTTTAATGTGCTGCTCTGCAGGTTTGATGAGGTTTTTGTTAAAGGAACGTACAACTAAAGGGCGTACACCTTGATACACTATTACCTTACATTAATTGCATTATTGCTTTTGTGAAATTAAAAACAGTTTGGAGTCATACATACAAGCCCCATAGGTTCATTACTGATTTTTTTCCTACATTTTTTTAGTGCTTGTGCATCTAAATATTTCAAGCCTTTTTTGTTTTAATTCATTATTTCAAATTATTAGAATATTTCATTTAGAATTTGAGAAAATTATTCAGGCAGTATAAATGATGTAGTTCAGTACATGCAAACACAATCATGGGGAAGACTGTTGTTCTGACACCCCCACAAGGAGAGCAAGTCACAGGCCATCACTGAAAAGGCTGTCTGCAGAGTGCTGCAATGAAGTAATATTAATGGAAGGTTGACTGGAAGGGAAAAGTGTAGTAGGAAAAGGTACAAGCAACAGGAATGACTGCAGCCTTGAGAAGATTGTCAAGAAATGCTGATTCAAGAACTTGGGAGAGCTTCACGAGGAGTGACTGAGGCTGGCGTCAGTGCATCAAGAGCCACAGACATCTAGAAGAAAGGAGCTACAACTGGCACAATCCTAACAGGAAGCCACTCCTGAATCAGAGGCAACAAAATTACCATGGAGGAGAAGAAGAACTGGACTGTTGCTATCAAAGTAATCTGAGCTTCAATAACACATCAGCACACAAGCTGATCACATCCATGCAACGCTATAACAAAGTAATTTCTGGTAAAGAACCCCCTAACAGGCATTGTGTCCATAAATGAAGACACTTTTCAGAAGTTGCACATTTCCGTAAAAGGCTTGTAACGCCTTTTTTGATTGATCTTAAGAAATGTTCTAATAATCTGAGATACTGAATTTCTGATTTTCATGAGCTATAAGCCAGAATCATCAAAATTCCCACACTCCCACCTGCGTGCTTCTCTGTGTTAGTCCTGGCCAGGTTCACAGCAAACACACTGAACCTTAATGTTTTGTTTGAATGCCATCCGTCCTCAGTTCTGCCACACTGCCCATCACCATGAAGTGTTTGTTGGAAAACTGCCACGTGGACCGGCAGATCGCTCGTTTTGTCCTCCCGGTGGGCGCCACCATCAACATGGACGGCACGGCTCTCTACGAGGCAGTGGCGGCCATCTTTATTGCTCAAGTTAATGACTACGAGCTGGACTTTGGCCAGCTGGTCACCATCAGGTAAAATGGCACAAACGGATACTTCCACTTAATCTGTATAGTAACAGTCTGTGTGCATGTGAAATAAACCACATGCAGATTATACTCTGCTTCATATCCACTGCAAACTTTTAAAACTTTAGAAAACATAAATGCTCATATAATAAAACGTGCTGACCTGGACACACATAATACATACTTCTTCTTTAAATGGTTGTCCACTACTACAGGCTCAGTGCCCACTATGTATCAGCAACACAGTTTATAATCATTGGTTGATGCCCCTCAGCAGGCTTCCAGACATTAACCAATCAGAAGAAAGTGGACTTTTAGGGAGGGGGCCCTTAAAGATACAGGAATTAAGAATTATAATTTCATACACGTGAGGAACTGCAGAGCTGCATAACATTTCTGTACAGCATAAATAATCATTCAGAGCTACTGTACTGTCTACTGGAGTGCCAGAATCAAAATTCAAAGCTGGAAATGACCAGAATAAGTCCACTATTCAGGCCAGCTGTCTTTTTTTTACCCGGGTTAAACAGGAAGCCTGCTGTCAGCTCATTTTCTTTGAGTTTTGATCTCTAACCATCCTCATGTCCGTCCATCTTTCAGCATTACAGCTACAGCCGCCAGCATCGGCGCTGCCGGGATCCCTCAGGCTGGTCTCGTTACCATGGTGATCGTACTCACATCAGTGGGCCTGCCACCAGATGACATCACCCTCATCGTAGCCATCGATTGGATCCTGTAAGTCAAAGTGCTCGTTATGAAGGAGCACTGTTTTGCACTCTGTTTTCAAAGGATGAAATAATTCCTGGGTGAGGTGGTCTCAAAGCATCTCCTCCTTCCTTCCCCCTCTGCAGAGACCGGTTTCGTACCATGATCAACGTCCTTGGCGACGCCCTGGCAGCAGGAATCATTGCCCATCTCTGTCGGAAAGACTTCCCCCTCGGCACAGCAGGAAAGGTAACAACGTCACTGAGTACAGACTTTCACTCATCCAACACCAGAGCTGAACCTCAAAGGACCGTGCAAGATTCACAGGTTCCTTCAGGACAAACATCATAGCTATTCTTTGACAATTACTACTGTATCTACAATCCCAATCTACTGACTACTTACTTACAGCTGCAGTCAGAAGTTTACATACACTCACCATGTCATATCATGGTAATTTTGGGCTGTATGCATATTTTTTGACCCTGTGTTGATCAGAGAAAATCCAAAATAATTTCAAACTTGAGCAATTCTTGTTTTTGAAAGTCATTAAAGATGCATGTGTTACGGGCCCCAGGGATGGTGCCACTATAACAAAAATGAAATCCCTGCAAATACAGGTAAGGTTCAGGAGCAAT
>JAVDPK010002614.1:1383-23160 GCA_034780415.1 Cichlasoma orientale
ACACACACACACACACACACACACACACACACACACACACACACACACACACACACACACACACACACACACATCCCTGTACAGAATACATAGCCAGAGACAAAGAGTGCTGCATGTTTGTTCATAGTAAGGAGCACGCACACACACAGATCCGTAAGCACGAGACACATGTGCTCAAATGCAAAGAAGAGAAAGGTAGTGGCCCTGAAAATGGCATAAATGTCCATTATTTCAGAGCGTATGCGAGAAAGGTTGAATAAGTGGTGGTAATAAAAAATATTGATCTCTTCAGCCCACAACGTGCCTGACAGGAATCGTTGTGGCAGAAACAGGCATTGACAGAGGGCCTTTGCAGGAATGTAAACCTGCAGGACATTATGTCATTGTATTAGCACTGAAGTAACAGCCCCCAGTCTGCACAGCCTGATTTAGATTCAGCAGAGCAAATGAAGCGTAGCTCTAATAAATGCACCTGTTGGAAATATGATAATTGCATCTCAGTTGCCGTTGCAGCAAAGATTATTCGATGCATGCAGTCTGCGCAAGCGTGTGAGCGCTTGGCTCTGTGTGTGTCGGTCAGGAGATCGAAGTGATGGTCATGATTGTTAGGTTTGGCTCTGTGTTTCTGGGGGGTGGATGCATCTTCTGTATTTATCAGCAGTTACTCATACATCAGCATCTTTTTAACTGTACTGAGTGGGAGCACTGCGTACATAATGAGTGTGTATGGGAGTGTTAGCGCATGTCTTTGTGCGCGTGCGTGCGCGTTGGAGCTCGTGCACAGAGTTGCTTGTATGCAGAGCCTCATTAAATACGCAATTGTTTCATAAGACTGACCCTTCAAGAGCAGTGGGTGGACCAAACACAGATTTGCACAAACGAGCAAATGAATCTGTACTGTGAAAGTTTATGCTGCACCGGCGCATGCGTATGCGCGCGTGGATGTGTGAGCTTTGTGTGCACAAGCATGTTCAAACATACCATACATTTTTAGTTTCAGTGATCAAATAAATTAGCATTACATGTCTCACACAGTCTTCCTGTGCACTCTGTGCTGGGCTTATTATAACAGCCTGAGGCTAGTCAACGTTTTTTTTTTTGTTAATGTCATCACATTAAGTGGGTTGTGGTATGCGCTTATATACCATAAGGAGACTGCTGTACATGGAAGCAGGATATATCCATATGTTAGTGAGGATGCCATCGCTTCTGTCTCATTAGCAGCAGTGCTGAGGCCCTGAGCTGCTTCTTGTGCTCCATTGGGACAGCTGATGAGGCCTGACTATATGACCTTTAACAACCTAATCAACTTTTAACACCTCGCCTACTGCCTGCCTTATTGCCATTCTTCTTTCTGCCATTCACTGGGTAGTGCCCCATCCCATCCCTGCTTTTTTTTTTTAAAGCAGTAACCTTGTTTTGACTGATCAGCGGTCCATGTATGAATGAAGCAGTATTGTAAACACATGCCACAGCAGCCTCTGGAGGCACGCAGGGATTTATTGTAATCGGCTGTCTCTCTCTCTCCTCACTCTTGACCTTCCCTATGCTTATTTTTCTCCTTTCCTTATCTCCTACCGTCTTCTTCACCCCACTGTTGAAGAGCTCGGGCTGCATAGAAGATACAGGAAAAACAATTATTAGGAAATATCAAGTGATGTAAAATTCATATAGCATGTGGTAGGTAGTTAACTGTGTCACATAATTAAACTACAAAACAGGGGTAATGAAAATGTTGATCACATATGAGTATTTTTTTTTTCGCTGTGCAGGAATGGCTTTTTAAAAAAAATATTTCTGAACAAAGCGGGTCAGCGCGGCACAATGCCATCAAGGGCAGGATAGCTTATGAGGAGATGCCTTTACATCTGGACACGCTCCATTTATCTGGCAGCATGCTCTTAGATTTTGAGCTTTGTTTTTGAAATCGAGCAACCTGCCATGCCTGTAACAAGTCGACCACACGGCGGGCGGTCATGCCATCAGACAAGAACACCTTTCGGTGGTGAAAAGTCAACAGCATGTTCCTTCTGGAATCAGAAAAGGCCTCTAGGAGTACTACAGAGTAAAGCTCGCTAATAGAGGTGAAACGCTTTCAACATCAAAATGCTCAAAGCTGAGGAATCATCTGCAGCCCGCAGAGACTTTTTCAGCTTTGCTGCCCTGTTTAAACATTTGCCATTTGTTAACAAGTTACATAACTCTGTTGAAGACTTCAAACAAGTTGCATTTATATTTTTGACAGGTTAGCAGCTGCATTTAATCTGTAATATTCTGCATTTGAAAAGTCACCTCAGTTCATGTATATTTCTGCACTGTATAAGAAAACTAATTGAAACCGCCTTTTATTGTGAAATGCTGTGTATCTAAGTCATCTAATAAAGCACTTATCTACAATCTCCCCCCCTGTTACAAAGTGTATATGTTTCCATAATAATTTTAAATAGGAAAAATCACCTTGCTGCAGCCTGGGTAGAACACCTCCTTTAATCTGCAGCAATTTCCTTGGTATTGATTATTTCCGCACTCTTAAATGATCCTACTGTCAGGATCCTATATTAAAATAACCTGTAATCATTTTAAATAAATGTTCGAGAGCATTTTCAAACATGATAATAGAAAATAAATGATGTTTTTATCTGTTAAATATGAAAAAAAAAAAACCTCAAACCTGAAATGGGGGATTAATGCTGCAATATCGCGCACGTTTCGCGCAAGACATTTAATGGAGTAGTTATTGCGTGTGATTATTACTGCATTTGTGAAAACAGAGTAGCAAACAACTTGGAATGAAATGCAATAGTATCAACGGTAAAACAATAAGGTGTTAATGTTTCTGTATTGTGTCTGCAGCGGACAGAACTGAATGAACACTTTTACACAGCTACAACTTTAACAAAAATTAAAGAGGTATTATTTTACATTGAATTATATTTCTGTAGCGTTCATTCTGCTGCTTCCAACAAGAGACCCGAGACCTTACTTAGCCTTTACTGAAGACACAAGAAGCATTTTGATTACAGTTATCTAAAGAGGGATAATGCTGGAACATCTGAGCCCTAGTTAACTACATATTACCTTAATAACTAAATAAGGAAACTTCAGCTTTAACTAAAAACATTTAAAGCGGTGGTGGTGCACAGTAAGGCCACGCAAGCTTAGATTAAATCCTATCAGCAGCGTCACTCATACGTTATATCTCAGCATGCTTACAGTAATGTTAATAGGAAGAAAGCGTTAATGGCTTGAGCGTTCTCCTCCAATACATTCCTGGGTCGGCACCTTCATTGTGAAGCGCGGAGAGGCCTGAGGGATAACAGTAGCTACAATTGTCCAGATCTGTCTCTGCAGGTTGTGCTGTGCTGATAAAGATCCAACTCTATAATCCTGATTCATAGTGACTTTTTACCTATCAGATGCTTCCTGGGCTCTTCAGCAGCCTGTGATTGACAGTGATTATCTCAAGCACAGGCCATATCTCTGCCATCGCCGTGGCCGTGTCAGGGGTTTTAGGTGAGGATGTTGGATCAAATACGGCAGCAAACAGCTGACAAGGAAGGCGCACAGTAGCAGAGGCACGTGTAGGAAACACCATTGAATTAAGATTTACAGATAAGGAATACATTCCCCCCCCCCCCCTCCATGTGTCAGAGACAAAATCATTGAGATTTCTCCCCAGCAGCAGCGCAGGTCTAACCTGAGGAGCAAACTCCTAACAGAGTTAGCCGGTGTGAGCTTTGTGTTGAAGAGGCAGCTGAAACGAAAAACAGAGGCACAGCTCAGGAAACATATGGCGCTACCAGTGCAGCAGTTGTTGCTGTCAAAAACATAAATGCTATTGAACACTGTTACTACAGGTGCAAATTAACAACACTGCTAATGTGTTCACTGTATCTGTTTTTTTCCATGTGGTTCTAATGTTATATATCAGTCTTGTATTTACCAGTCTAACTGTATAAGGGTTTGTATAATGGCCTTTTTTTTTTTTTTTTTTTTACAACACAATATTAAAAAAAAGATGAATATTGTGCTGCCATATCGACCAGCTATAATTGCAAACGCTGATGGCTCCCTCGTTTAACATGTTGGCATTCAGCGGGCGGTCAGCTGCAGAAGTCTTTGCAATGTGTTCACTTGGAGCATTTATCAGAACATAGCGACATGAGTTGATGCAAGGGGTTTGATGAAAGGGTTTTCTGAGGTTCGTTTGGCCCTCAAAAGAGGAGAGCTCTGACATATGAGCTGTGAGGAGGCCTGTTGACCATTTGACAGAACAAAGCTCGCGTTTGTGATAGAGAAACAGAAGGAGATGGAGGAAGAGCTGGAGGGGAGTCCCCACTACTTTGTCTTCACAGTAGCAGGGCAGGTTAAATCCAGAGGTCATACCCTGCGTCTATTAAAAGCAGCAGCCTTAATTCTCAGTATCATTCACAGTCTGGCTCCAAGCACTAAGGTTTTCTTCCCAAATTTAGAAATTCTAAAAGACAAGTCCAAACTGCTTTTATTGTGTGGGTCTGCGAAATACAGTATGTGGTATTTTTAAAATTCATGATGTGTGCGCGCGTGTGTGTTGGATTTGTGCTCCTCTGTAGTCCTACCACGTAGCGCTGCGAGCTCACGAGCTCAGGAGTATTACCGTGAGTTGCGTGTGAGGCAGGTTACTCAGCCTGTCTGCATCCAGTGAACCTGCTCTGAAACCGTATACCTGCGCTGAAAACAGGAGTCGCCATTTCAGCGCTGTCTGTTTGGATCAGTGTTCCCTGTGGCGCTATGCCCTCTTTGAGAGCTCCTCTGTTGGGGATCTATTCCTTAGCCCCTGACTCTGTCCCTCTGTTGGCACAATGGGCCCTTTGTACCTACATATACTACTGCTGTGGGACCTTGCCTCGTATTTTTTGGCAATTATACACAATCCCACTCTGGCTATCCCTCTCGTTGCCGCTTCACTGACGAGAAACGCAATTGGATCGAGGAGAAATGCAGTGAAACGCCGACCTGGGAAGAGGCTTGCAGGAATTAGATTGTGGTGCTGATAAGTTCCATATAGAGCAAGTAAACATGTTCTTATCTTGTTATCCAGCTTGCACATTAACACATGGCGTGTGTGGAGGAGGGTTTAAAAGGATAAATCAAATTCTAATCATTCTGTTTGGCTTTTTCCACTCGCTGCTCTTTGTCTCTGTTTCAGTTTCTCATCGCGCAAAGGACCCCAGCCCACATGCAAGAACAATGGAGGGGGTCAGAAGTACTAGCTATTTTCCTACACCTGCTGAACGCTACAGAAATGAGTGCACAGTGATTATGTGCCCTAATGTGTGGTGTTTAAAGAGTGGTTTCCTGCAGCAGAGTTAAATGGTGGTGCCCTCTGTGAAGTATTAATGATGTGGATGGATGAATCAGGTCGGCACAAACCTGTTGACGGCAGCCGTGGCGCTCTCTCAAAGCTGCACCCAGACATCAGGCTTAACCGCTTGGCAAATTGGACATGCTTGTTGGCTGTAGCTCCAATTTATGTGCACTCTCTATTGCAGTTAGTCCATCTTCATTATTGAAATGGCCTCTCGTCAGGTCTTGACAGAGTGGTGGAGATGGTAAAGGGAGGGGGGGAGGGAGGGAACATACAGAAGAATCATGAATAATGTGGAAAATAAACACATTTGAAGCACTGGTGCTGGCTGGCAGAAGGGGTGTTGGGAGTGTTGTTAAATGCCTGGCTTTCATTTTCTCTCTCCTTCTCTCTCCCTCTCGCCATGTGATTGTATGTGCAGCCTCTGCCAGTGGATGTTGATGCTGTGGATCCTCAGCCTTGGGGCTTTATCTAACACACATGCAACTGAGCATAAACACAGACACTCACAAACACACACGCACATACACACACACACCCACAAGCAGCTCTCAGCGCTGAACTCTAGCAGCACCTCTGTGACTGGACCAGCATCCCAGCTGTGTGTTGTGCCACAGCCATGCTGGAGACACACTGCTTGGTGGCTGCAGCCTATTTATAATGGGGCGCTGTTGTGACTTTGCTATTCACCTCGAGATTGTTGCATTGATGAGGCTGATAAAGCTGAGCCCAGCTTAACCGGGCCAGCCAGTTTGGTGGCGATATCCAGTTCCAGCTCGTGTGCAGGGGACGTCTTCATTGCCAGATGTAGAATTTCAGTTTCTCAGTAAGGCGAATTGATAGGAGATGGCCTCAAAACCATTTCGTAGCTCAGTAAATGTACACTTAAGCCCAGGCTTTGGGTGTAACAGTGCTTCTCTTTGAAGAGAAGAACGGGATCTAGCTGAGTCTACCTACAGGGTCCCTGTACCTGCTGCACACATGAGTAGATGTGATGGCTCATGAGGTAATTACCCACTGAGCTGGTGTGTATGCAACTGTAAGCTGAAGCAGGGGTTCCCTTCAGGTAGCGCTCTCGCTCAGGTCAGTGAACAGCTAATGACATTTAGAAGAAATAGGATGAAAGAGGTGGCAGTTGGTTGTAGTCAGCCACACACTACCTTTGTCTTATTGTCTGCCGTCTGTCTTAATCTCCCAGCCACCCTTTTCACACCACAAGGAGATCGTGTTATTAGATCCCCTCCCTGGGCTCATTTGTCATCCTGCAGCACCGCTCCTCCAGAGGAGGACTGCAGGAGAGGAAAAAAGAAAACAATATAAGCAGGCAGGAGGCCACAACATCAAATGTTTATCATTTACCGGCCTAGAGTCTCTCTTATTGCCATTATTCTTTCACAATCACAATACATTAATATCCACCCCCCCTTGTGCCTGTTTTTAAAAGGCCTACAAACTTCAACCTCTCTTCTCTCTCTACCCTTTAACATATTATTTTGTATTACGCTGTACCCGGCCCTCACGCGCGTGTACTCTCAATCATCCCCACCCCCACTTTCACCATCACTTGCCACAATAAAAAGTATTGTCAGTGTTCACAGTTTGCTGTCACCGCCTCAGTCACATCTCTTTAATCTCTCCTCTTTGAGCTGCTTTGGATTTCTTGCTGCTGAGGCACACAGAAGGGAGGGAGTCAGCTAATTACAATAAACAAATGTGCTCAGAGCCGCCTATGTAAGGTTGGCATAGGTTAACAACTCTGCTATAAATGTTAAATGAAGCTTAAAATAGGATTGTATGGCATACAGTTGCCATAGCGATCTAAGCTGCGATTCTTTGTGTACTTTTGTGGTTGGCAAAGTTTAAATTAATCTTAGACACGAATCTGCGATACTGAGAAAAAAAAATATGAGTGATTGTTTGATTCCCCCGAGGGCCTCTTTGATGTCTCACGTTTGGAGCCTTTTCTTCAACTGTTGCAACTTTGCTCGTCTGCGTTTAGCGTCAGTCTTTGTTGTAATGAAATCTAATGCACTGCCGTTAATGCCGTTCTGCCTCAGACACATGGCAGTCGCCCTTTTACCGATTGCCTTCTTACTCATGTCTCTTTCTGTTTCTCTTTGTCTTTCAACAGGTGGGACAGTCAAAATGATGCGTGGGTGGTGCAGCGTTGAGCCGTATTGATGGATGTGTTAACAGACAGCGGTCTCACATTGATTGTGAAGACTTCAGAACCAGAGAATCCAAATGCAGTGGAGAGCACAGGTAACTGTTCAGGTGTAGCTCATTAGCGTGCTGCTTTTTAAACGAACGGCTCACACGAATGTTAATTTAGCTTTTTTATTTCTCAGCTCTAAACGTTTAGAGAAAGCTGGCCGCGGAAGAGAAGAGTTTTAATTTTTGGTTTGCCCGAGAATATTTAAGCACTTAAAATAATTGAAAGCTTATTAACGACAGTTTCGCTCGCAACACATTCGAAACTTTGAAAAGACAATTAGTATTAGCACGCAGCGCAGAGCTAGCTTTTCTTGAATTAGCTTTTCACCCTGAGTTTTAAGCTTTTTTACAAGATATGGGGAGCGTGAAACACATCCTGTGGAAAAAAAAGTGGAAAAGAATTATTAATTGAAGCTTTTTTAAGCTGTTGTTAATCCGCTCTGCTGATGCTTCCACAACTCAGAAATACAAATCTATCTTTTTTCATAAAAAAGGGGCAAATATAAAAAAGGGTGGAGCCATTAATTCTCTCATACACATTTATTACCATAGTAAAAAAAAAGGTCTGCATTAGGATTTTTTTTTAATAATTGTATTATTATTCTGTTAACTGTTTATAGTTCAGTTTTGGTTCTCCCCATTTTTTCTCTATCTGTAAAATCTCAGAAACATAAAGCATGAATAGTGATCATATATTTGCAGGAGAAAGGCTGCAAATCCTCTGAAAGCACTAGGATTTCTGCATTGTTGTCTGAGCTTCATTTAAGGCACAGGCATAATTATACTTAATGAGTAATTTTTCATGTGTTTACTGAATTAAGGAAGGGAATTTTCTAAAAGTAAATCATTTGGAGTTGTTCCAATTAAGGACCATCTGACATCTGATGTTGGAGTGAGGGTCGCGATCAAGTCCGTCCCCAAGTAAGGACATGCATCTGGTTACTGACAAATTCTCCTCTCATCAAGAAGGAGCCGTGCATCTATCATTCAACAACTTTCACAGGACTTTAGAAGAAGCGTTGTGGAGATGGATGAAACTGGAAAAAGAGTAAAAAGCCAACATGTGTACAAATAAATGAATTTCAGGACTTTCTTGGGGATCCTTGCAAAGATCACACCAAGGACACAAAAAGATAGACAGCAAAGCGCCGACAGAAATTTCTACAACTTGCTAAATTCACTTGCTCTGTGTCCACTGTAAAAAACAAAACAAAACAAAACAAAAACAAACCTAAATTGTTCTAGAAGCACACGTTTATTTAGATACCCTCCCGGGATTGCACTGGGGAGCTTTTGGCTTGTCACTTTTCTTCTAGATGTATATGTGATCTTGATATAATGTAATTCAAAAGAATCCGGGTATGTCAGCAGTATATTATGAACAATAAGTCCCGCTGTGCATTTTCAGTCATTCAGCCACTACCTTCTTCTCCATATAGTTCATATCTACCAAGTGTTTCAGCTCTGGTCAGCCTCAGCTGGAACTGACACAGATTATTCCCAGCACTTGCCTGTTCCTTGAGCAGCAGCAAGAGGAAAGGAGAGTGAGAGAGATGAGAAGAGGTGGAATGAGAGCGTAAAAAAAAAAAAAAATACAGGAGAGGGTGAAAGCAGCTCCATTGAGCAGGAATAGGGCAGCTCTTTGAGGAGGATGGCCATGAATCATGCTGCAGTTACTCACCACTTATTATGAACATCCTGTACTGGCCGGATTGATTCCCCCCCTACCACCACCACCATTCACAAAATGTCATATAGTGAAGATGGAGCAAGCGGCTTCTGTGGCTGGCCTACCAGCTGGATGACTGAACGCCCCGGGTGGCTGAGCTGCAGAATGGCTAGCTCTGCATTTTACGATTGTAAAACCTCCATGTAATGGGGATAAGAAGCAGGATGTTGTACGGAAAAAAGGGTGGAAGAAGGGATGAAAAGGGGGATGGGAATAAGGAATGGTTTCAAAAAGCCACGATAAAGGAGGAAAAGGCCATGTCAGCTGTTTTCATTTGCATTATATGTCACATTGTGATAGCTGAAAATGTGTTCCTTTGGTCATTCCTTTGGAAAGGATGTATGAATTTAATTCGATATCTGTGACAGAGGTTCCTCTTATTTTTAGCTTTATTTGTTTTTCTTTGCTTTATAATGTAGCTCTAATTGGAATGTAATTAAAGAGCGAAAAGGCATACATGTGTATGTGCATGTGCGCCATCTGACACACTAAAAGATAGGGCCACAGGCGCCAACTCGTCTCTCCCCTCATGCCCATGACCATGTCCCTCGGCATGGGCTTGTTACCGTACAGAGCTGCCTGGCACAAAGCAGCCTGGGCTTACCTCAGGTGGACGAAGCCCCGAATGTTATGGCTAGAAAAAGAGATGTGCCTCTGAGAGCTCCGAGTGCTAACTGGTCTGGTCTGGTCTGGTCTAGTTTGGCAGTGTTCAGGCTGTCTAGCATGGCTGGGCTTGGCAGTGCTGGAGATCAGAAGATCACCACCACCTGCCAGCAGCCGGGGTCCTTCCATATGCTCAGTGGTGAATGTCCATGCCAGATTGCATGAGCCGTGTCACATCCAGCCTCAGTTTCTATTCGAGGAGCTTCTCTCCTGATAACGCCATTACAAAAGTACAACTGTGTTCGGATGATCTCAGAGTGCATAAAGCTTGTTTTTTTGCTGCTCTCTCTGTAAGCTAAATATTGAATTCTGGCAGCAGTGAGTATTTTGGATGTGTATCTTGTTTACATTTGCCAGCTCAGATATAGTACTAACATTATGCTGTACCGTATCAGTGAATAGGAAGCTGCTGATCCCCCTTTGACCTCTAATGTCAAACTCGATTTGTCAGCTGCAGTCATCACAGTAAGACCCAGTGGTTGTGTGCATGTGTGTGTGTGTGTGTGTGTGTGTTTGTGTGTGTGTGTGTTTGTATACCTGTCTGACTGACTGATCTGTGGCACATTCTGAACAGCTGAAGAGCTAATGGTCCAGCTGGAGACAGATGGCCTCTCGATAACACTATACCCCCAAGCCAATACTCACACTCTATCACTCTGCCTCTCACACACACACACACACACGCATACACACACATGCACACACAATCTTTCTGTCCCGCTCAGCAAATACAATGCACACACACACACATTGGACAGGATAGATTGTTAATCCATTATAAACCCTGAGGAAACACATTTCTCAATATGAGTTTAATGTTTCACAGCAATTTTGACCAATCTTTCCACAATATTTGGTGGCAGCTCAAGTTACATGTGAGCACAGAGGGATGAAGGAAGTTAATAACCTCTTTCCTTTTTTATGTAACTCTCGTTTCAGTCGCTTCGCTCCTTTGTAGGTCGAGTAATAACTAATCACTGCTTTATATTTGTCTTGTCTACGCGTGCTGGAAATCTATTTACATGTAATTCCAAATGAACTGTGCTCACGACTGGAAAGCATTTTCTTTTTAGACCTCCTCTTTACAGTAAGCGGCCATGCAGCATTGCTGATATTTAATCTTAAACGTAGAAAAGCATATCTATCATGACTCTCCTCAGAGAACATGTGTCAGTCACACGCTTTAGCTCTGAGGTCATTTTGGCTCACAGATTGAAAGGACCTGATGGCAAACGCCTCGCTGTGATGCTTCTGCAGCCTCTGACAAGTTGCTGCTATAACAGTTCTCTGACTACGAGAGGAAAAGAGAGGATGGATATTTCTCTAGAGGTTTCCCTCATTAAGAGTGAGAGCACCGCAGTCGTATGCTTTTAGTAGGCACTGAGGCTGCTCCAATGTGTCTGCAGGCCGCGGACCCAGGGAGACCAGCTCTCAGAAATTTCATTACCTCATTAAATCACTCTCAAATCATATCCATATTCAAAGATTTACTCACCATCAATACAGCAATGCTGAATACAGTTTGCTAAGCAGTCTTCCCCTCAAGCATTTATCACTACCTCAATAATGATTAGGCGCATCCATTCTAAAATGGGGGTTGTTGCTAGTTAACCTCTGTGAACACATTAATTGCTGTGCTAGGTTTTTCAATTTTATTTTTTTTTCCTGGCATCGTTTTAAAGAATATCTGGAAGGCAGCAGCTTGGGAGTGTAGAGGGAGGCAGGTGTAGATGATATTGGTTATACAGTCTCCAACATATGGGCCTGTCGTGTCCCATGTGTACATACCTGCCTCCGCTGCTGTCATCTAATTATGCAGAGCAAACACAGCGATCTGCCTGCTGCTGCAAGCCACTTCTGCGAGTTTTGATTGTTACTCATCAGATGGATGTCTTCAGCTGATTAAGACATTGTCACAAGTGACCTGTAGAAAATCACCAACTACATCTACTTTCATTTGAGTCACTGTTCCCGTCGGTCTGTGTAATTTAATGGAATCTTGTTACTTAAAAGCGAGAGGATCCGAGTCCACGCAGGAACACTGCGGGGAGGGCGAGATAAAGCTGCATTCATTTGATTTTGTACATTCTGCTCTTGTGATGGGCAGGAATGACAAAGCGCTGTTTGCATTGTTACCTGTAAGCATGTGATCCAGTTGCTCATTTTGCTCTGTCAAATAAACCAATTAAAATTCTCGCAGCTCTGTATCACTTCCACTTTTGCCACCGTGCTAACACAACATAAAGCAGGTGACTCCGTTTTCCTTTGATCTTCTTTGTGTTTTATGTGTTCTGAGAGTTTGCTGGGATTTCTTTACGGCTGCGTTACTTCTTGCCAAGCCTCGGCTTTCACATTCGAACATCAAGCAGTAATGAGTAAGGAGTTGTCCAACTTGACATTGCTAATACCTCTTATTGAATCTGGAACCAAAACTGAATTATTAATGTTTAAGGCTGGCATCATAAAATGACATTTTGAGCCCTAGGGGGTTAATTGACACTAATTGCATTTGAGCAGCTTAGAAGAATGTCGGGGTAACTAAAGAACAAAAACAATGTAATTTAACTTCAGACTTACAGTTCAAAGAGCTGAAATCTTTTCTTTTTCTCCCTGCAGGGGTATGTGAGCAGAGTAGTGATCTGAGTCTGTGCGGGCTCGTCGATGCTGCTCTCCCTCCGTCCTCACCTCCTCCTGACGCAGAGACTTCACAACAGGCCTGCCCAGCGCATCAGTGTAGGACCACTCCTACATCGCCAGCCCTCCCCCTGCCACTTGGGACTGAGCCCTCTCTGGGCCTAACAGTGGCCCCCTGCCCTTCCTCCAATGACACTCCAACTGTGGTCCCCCATCTTCACCACACACCCAGTCCCTCATCACTCTCTAGCCCAGCTGTAAGCTCCTGGGCCCCGACAGGAGACAACCAGAAAACGTCCCTTCCGTTACCTGTTGCCCTCCCTCTGTCAGCTACAATGATGGAGCCTGGCACTGTGTCTGCCCTGACAGAGGAGTGTCTTCTTCAGCCTAACCGAACATGCCTTGGCTGCTTCATTGAAACACGTGATGCCACTGACCCTAATTCCATCCAGAGCACACCCCATGACCCCACCGCCAACCCTGACACAGAGACTGGTCTAAGTGTAAGGATAGGGGACGTGAGCCGAGAGGACTTCTCCGACATCAACAACATCAGCATTCAGTGCCTGAGCCACGCGGGGGAGGCAGTGAGTCACTATGGAGAACAGCTCCTCTCTGACCAGCTACTTAGCTTTCCCTTGCCAAAAGCCCCAGATGAGGGCAAGAGAGGGGATGGAAACAAAACAACAGGGGACTGTGATGATCCAGAGGATGATGCAACAGCTAAGAATTTGTATGAGGGACTGTTACTAGACAAAGTTAGTGGAGAAGAAGTTCTGCTGGCTAACGCCAGCCAGGACTGGGGCTACTTTGAGTCTTTTATCAGTGAGAGTAAGATGGAACTGCTGGACCTTTGTTCTAAGAATGAACTGTCAGTCAACCTTTTCTCCGAGGAAGATGTTGACAATCTATTTGACGATGAAGATGACGATTCAACATTAAGCAGTGACGTCTGTTCGCTCAAGATTCGTTATGAGTCTTTCCAGGACAACATGAGGGAAAAAACAAATGTTCTCCAGGAGGAGACGCAGTTCAACTTCTTCCCAAGCGTCCTGGCCAATTGTGCCAAGAAAGAGGAAGGAGCAGCAGTCTTGAGGAGAAGTACAGAGGATCTTCAGCCCAAAACTGATGACCTTATCCTGGAGGCAGCACAAGAAGGAAAGGCTGGGGACTGCAGTGGTAGGAGCCCACTTGATGGCTCCCAAGGTTCACCTATGTCCACTCCCAAAGTCAATTACCTAATGGACTTCAATTCCACAGAGGAGTCAGGAGAGTTCAGTGATGACAGCTCCTGCACCGGCTCGTCCTCAGACACCCTGCAGGAGGGCAAGTTTAAAAAGAGCCACTCAAAGAGATTCCTCAGTCCCTCTAACCCTCTCAACTATGGCTTGCGCTCCAAAAGAAAGGTTCGATACAGCGATGATTACTTATATGATGTTGACTCGCTTGAGAGTGAGAAAAATGCAGAGAAAAAGGAAAAAGCCCCCTCTGGTCAGAAAGAAGAGGAGGATGTAGACTGGTGTCCCAAAAAACGTAGGAAATCCTGTCGCAAAGAGCCACCCGTGGTCATCAAGTACATCATCATCAACAGGTTTAAAGGAGAGAGACTCATGTCAGTGAAACTAGGCAAGCTGGACCCTGTGGATGCGACTGTGAGCTTAAATGCCGACACAGTAAGCAAATATGAGACACTGGCTCCTCTGAAGGATTTCTGGCAGGAGAAGCAAAGAGAGAGACAGGAACAGCTTAAGCTGGCTGCCAGAGATAAACAACAACGCGGTTTTCATCTAAACGGACGCCACCATCGCCCTTTTAATTCTAGTCATCCCAAAAGGAAATACAAGATTGCAAACCGGCTTAAGGTTCAGAGGATTCACACTGTGGAGCAATCAGCAACAGCACAGTCCTCCCCTCTCTCTGATCAGGGCCAGGGAGGTGTCACTAAAGAAGAGGCCACCCCCACGGTAGGAGGAATAATAGCAGCCCCAGGCCTCCCAGTCACATTAGACACAAACTCCATCACACACACAGTCACAGCCAAGAGCCGCTCCCAGGAGAGGGAGGAGAGGGAGGGGAGGAGATTGGGAGGAAATAAAATAGTCAGGATAAGGAAATTCAAAAGCGAAGCCAGGCTGAGGAGCAAGAAAATAAAAGAGGCAGAAGGAGAGGAGGGGAGGAGCGTGACAAATGAAACGGATGCCTGTGTCACTGCGGCACAGATTGAGGACCCCACTGCTGGGTTAGAAGAGGCAGGCATTAGCTCAACTACAGTCAAACCCCATTTCTCTGACAATACCACCACCGCTCAAGCTGCTGAGGAGAAATTCCCCTTTGTTTCATCCACCTGCTCTCCCGACAAAGCTGCCTCTTCCTCAGAGGAGGTGGAGACGGGTGTCCCTGTCATCCCAGGGGGCTATCTGCAGACCCTGTTAGATGCCACAGACTCCTCAGGTGGAGCAGCTATCTCTTATTTCCCCCAACAGTCCTCTAGGCAGCAGTATTCTCTCGGGCTGTCCCTGGAGGAGAAACAGTTTTCTTCTCTGCAGCTCGCTCAGAGCTGCGTCCTCTCACCTCCCTCTGAATCCGAGCTCCAGCAGTCTCCTCAGAACTGCCCTAGCTTCCCCCAGATGTGGCACCCACAGCTCTGTGCAAGTCACAGCCAGAGCTTTGGGCCTGAGACCCCTGAGACTCCCATCTTACCCAACAACTTCCCAGCTGCTGTTCCCCTGAATGACAGCCTGCCAGTGTCTAACTACAGCCAGCTGAGCCCCGAGGCTGACAGGCTGCTTTATGAGAAGAGCTACCTGAGTGAGTCTGGGCTGCAGCCCGGGGCAGATCTGCAAGTGTGTCAGTCTGCCTGCGTAGAGGGCCAGGTGCAATACCAGCGAGGGTCCCTGTGCACAGACAATGGCAGGCTCATCAGCTATGACTCAGTGGGCTCTCTGTCAGCCTCCTCCAGCAATTACAGCTCACTCAGCCTCAAGTCTTGTGAGCGAGAGGGTGAGGAGGAGGGCCGAGACAGCTTCTTAGCTCATTGCAGTCCTAAAGTGGTGATTCAGCAGAGTGTGGATGCCCTTACCCCACTCAGGGAGTCCTCAGACCTACTGGATATCTCTAACTTCACCCCTGACAAGTTTAGGCACTCATCACTGTCAGAGCTTTCGCCTCCCGAGACCCCAAATCTGTCCCCCCAGGTGGTTGGGCGTGAGATGAAGATGGCAGGGAATGTTGGAGAATACCAAGATGTGAATGATATAAGCATGGACTGCAATAGGGAAGTAAAGTGGAACTGTGATGTTATACAGCAACAGGAGCACACAGCAAATGCATATCCAGTGGAGGACAACCAGTTTCCGCTACACAACTTCAACAATCAAGATGTTTTAGGTTTAGATAAAAAGGAGATGCCAGCTGCAGAATTTGATGAACAGAATGGTGCGAAAAGCATAAAATCAAAAAGGAAAGGCAGCTGCAAACAAACAGCTGGAGGACAGAGCCCAAAGAAAGTCCGGGCTCCCAGAGCTCCCAAGTCAGAAAAAGCCAAGACTCCCAAACAGAACTCTCGTTCCACCAAAAAGATAAAGGCCATGCTGGAGGGTAAGGCAGCAAAGAACCAGGCGAGTGTCACAGGCCTAACTGACAGTAGCAGCACTGGGGATTGGCCCGCCACCGGATGGTCAGAGAGTAACAGCCTGGTGGGAGATGACCAGAGAGAATTTGAGGAGCCCTCCAACATTCTGTCCAACATTGTCTCTGGCATGGCTGAGGTCCAAAGGTTCATGATGGCCTCCATTGAGCCACTGTGGAACCCCATGTCTGAGGCCTGCATTCCCTCTGAGGCCAATAGTCTCAACCTAAAGACCCTCAAAATCTTGGCAGGAACAGAGGCTGACCTGAAGAAAAAAGGAGCTGTGCTAACAGGGGCCGGGAGAGGCAGAAAGGCAGGGGGGAAAGGAGGAAAAAACCAGGCCAAATTCAACCCCTCTCATCCCTTATTCCCCCAACTTGCTCTAGGCTGTAACATGTTTGATAAACCCAACTTTATTAACCCCGGGCCTGCTCACAAAAAGCTATACCGCCACAAGACGAGTGCAAAGTTCCCTCGGATTGAGACACTGAAGGGGAAGCGAGCTGAGAGAGACCCAAATAAGGACATAGCACTGATGACCTCTTTTGAGAAACTGAGGTAATATTTTGTTATCAGCTGCTGTTGTACCCCTCCCCCCCTTCTCACTTTCCCCCCACTACCTGCTCAGCCCTCCCTCCCAAACATACCTACACTGACGCTATGCCAGAGCTGCATGAGTTCTACGTTTCCCCCTGACTACTCCCACTTCCTTTTAACCCCCTGAAGAGGAAATTAATATTTGCATGAAAAACTTCTTGTACTTTGCAAACTACCTATTGAGTGATTGTGTCAAGCTTGATTGAGATTTGAAACGACCATGGCTGCATTTTTCTTGCTTTTGTTGTTTCTGCTTTGTTTGTTCTTCTTATAGTCGTTTTTTTTTTTATTTTTTTATTAAAAAAAAAAAAAAAAGAGAATAAGCCTTGAAAAAAGTTCTGTCGCCTTTTTGAGGAACTTTGTTTTTGTATTTTCTCAGCAGAACTAGCTCCCCTGAATTATATATTTATTTCCCTTTTCCCTAAAGATGTAGCTATATACATAAATGCATTGAGTGACATCTACGCACCCCTCCTCCTCATCTGTTTTTGTATGCAGAATATGGATGTCCTGTTGTTGCTGTCCGTCATACACTGCCTGGCTCATTTCAAGAGGGAAACCTTCAATAAATGAGCCCTATATAAGCCCAAGACATCTTAAACACACAAGATGGGACCATTTTGTATTGATGACATATCAGACATTGTCTTTTTTCTCCCCCCTCAAAGTTGGAATGGCTCCCCATTTCCTTTTCTCGAGTGTTTCTTTTTTCTTTCTTCTGGAGTTTAGAGGAACTGGTTATCTAAATTAACATTTTTACGCCTTGCAAATTCATAAAAGCTCCACCCTCAGAGTATTTTTGTCAATGTTGTTGTACAGGGACATGCAATATTTGCAAAAAAAGAAAAGAAAAAAAAGATAATTATAATCTTAAAATCATTGTGCCAAAAGTAACAATGCTGTGTAAATGACCTCTTATATATGTGTGAATATTGGCTGTTCCTCTTTTCTATCCATTGGAATATTGGCTGCTCGGGTTGGAGACTCCTTACAGAGACTTGCAACTACAGGAATTCTTTATTTGAGACTTTTCTCTCTCTTCTCTGATGAAAGGCACCAACAGCTGGCAGTGGTACACCACCACTCACTAAACCAAATCAGAAAGACTCTGAATTCTCCTCGATTCCCCCACTTTGTTTGCCAAATTCAATTTACCTCAACATCGCCTGGCACTGAGAAGCAACAAAAGAGAGGCAAAGGGGAGATCTGCTCTGAAGGCTACTGTAGAGGAAGGAGATGAAAAAAAATGAGATGTTCAAATGAGCTTTCTCTGGACCAAGAAGAGTGTAGTGCAGATGTCTGAGGGTAAGCAAGAAGATGATTTGTCATTTGGGGCTGTGCCTCGCTGAAAAAGCTGTTTGTACTGGAAATTTAAGGCAGTTTATTACTCGCAGAGATTCTGATGCACACATCAGCCGTGAATGGACATTATTTGCAGTTAATGTGAATGTGAAAGCAGTTTTCAGTACAAATAGAAACAGTAATCTTGTAAATGAAGGAAAGCATGTCTTTGCATTCACTCCATGTGGAATTTTTACTTCTATCTTACCTAAAAGATATGGTAATTTAAACAGTAACTTTTCTTGACATTCTCATGTAATTTATTTCATGGCGCTGCCGTACGTCAGTCTCCGATTATTTAGTTCATATTTAACATAATGTCAAATTTGAAATGATTTCTTTTCATTGTAATTCATTTTTTTTTACGTCTTTGACTGTCATGTTTAATGGGTCAGTATTCTGGCAGAAAAATATTGTGATTTAAGGCTAAATACAGGCACAAATTGAAAAGAAATATATATATATTGCTTCTATCTGATCCAGCGTATTCACAGGCCATTGCTATTAATTACTTTGGGCTCATTCACTACCTCACAGCTCTGAAATAAATATCTAGAAAGCCACTTAAAAATGAACCATGCAATCACGCTTAATCAGTTATAAAATCTTTTGATTTTATACACTAAATGAATTTCAGGAGAAATGCAGATCCAATCAAACAGTTAGTATATTGTATACAAATATGTCAAACAAGGCCTTTATTTTCACCGTCTTTTAAACAGCGTTATCATTTTTAGCAGTAATTACATGAGACTGCATGGAGATGTGCGGACAACCTGACTGATTGATTTGAAAACAGGCCTTGTCACACTGGATATGGCAGTTCTGACACACAGGTTATATTAATTGATTGCTTGCATACGGCAAGAATCATAATCAATCTTTCTGTGTCTCTCTCCCTCTCTCTTTCTTTTTTTTCTCTCCTCTCTGCCATGATCCTTTGTTTCTTTTCTATAGTGTATCAGGGTTAGGACCAAGACAAGCTGCTGATGGGAAGCTCCACATGGGCTGCAAGCCCATTTAGTCTGCCTTCTCTCATTTCTGCCTATTGTCAAATTGAATGTACTTCTCTGAGTTCATCGTTTTCTTTCTTTCTTCTGTTTGTTTTTAAAATGTGCCACTGTTGAGCTGCCTCATGTTAATGGTGCTAAGAAAGCTGACAATTGTTTTTCGTTTCTTTTCTGTTCAGTTTAGATTTTTTATTTTAATTTTAATTTTTTTTTTTTGGTATCTTTCATTTCACCAGTGTTAACAAAAAAAGAAAAGAAATGCAAAATAGATTAGGTTCCTAACCCTCTTTATGAATGTATATTATAATGTTATGTTTGATGTATTCACTTCATGATTCTTTGACACTGATTGGAATTACTTTTGCTCTTTTCATTAAAAGATTACCGAGCTTTATATATACTGTCTAGAGTTGTTACCAGAAGGAATCTTAATGAACTCTTGACACTACAAAATCTTGTATATTTTTTGTGTGCCAATTTGTAACATATTTTGTAAGTGTATATTTTTCTTAGAAAGTGCTGTGAAGTATTTGTGTGTGTGAGTAACCTTTTATGCGCCTCTATGGGCAGTGGAAAGGATATACAATGACAAGTTTCTGGTTTTAAAAACCAAAATATGAAAGTATCAACAGAAAACTAGAAATATTTACATTTTTGTTGGGAGTTTTGTAATAAGACCATGATCTTGTTGTGAGAGTGTTGTGTTACTGTGCAAAACACAAATAAGCAAAGAAAAAAAAATGAAAACTTGGAAAAAAAAATATAATTTGTGAACAATTTGCTGTTTTATAGATTTTCATGTAAATTATTTGAGTATTATTTTGTTTTTTTTGTTTTGTTGTAACTGTTGCAAAGGTTTTAAATATTTGTGATCAAGCCTGTATGGTGATAATGTAATATTGGTAACTTGCTGAGTTTTGTAATAATGTTTATGGAGTAAATATAAAAATTAAAATAAGATTTTGAATGCTGCTTTCTGAAGAGAGTTGGATTGTGTTTTTTACCGCTCAGCCACGGCTTTAAACAGGAACTACATCACACTGGAGCGGAGATACTCTATTAGCTTCTCTGCAAACAAATCCAGTCCATTCAAAACATAATTAGTAAAGGTTATGATGTGGAGTATTGTGGAAAAAAAACCTAATATTGCAGTCAGTGTATGAAGATGTCAGGAGTGAAGGGCAAGCAGCATATCTGTTAAGTAAATATTCCACCCATCTGTGTGATACTACTACAATAATAGTAATGTGGATGACTATTATCTGTTCTATTCAGTTTGTTCGTGCCACAAAATGTGTAAGCGTAAAAACAACCTTAATAATTCCAATTAGTCTTTCCCTGGTTGTTATATTGGAGGATTCTTAGACGAAAGTCATTTTAATTTCTGCACAAGTCTGGCTTTGGCTCATGTTATTTTAATGTCATATCTAATTAGTACTCAGGGTCAGGCATTGCTAGAGTGACTGCTCATCCATAACTCTGAGCTGGGCTGCTGTGGTCCACACTGCAACTCATTCTGGCATGCTTAATTGGAGCTGGAGATACAGTCTCAGACCATAAACAGATCCTGTGATGTATGCCTCCAAAAATTGTCAGCTGGTATTAGCATTGTTTTTGTTCTTTAGTCACCCGTAGCAGATAACGGAGCAAGCAAATTATAAGATGGAATGTCTAATGCAATGGATCGGGTACACCTGTGGTTATTAAATGAGAGCCTAGTTGTTTTGTCAGTATGTGCTTACGCTGCATAGACAGCCATAAGCCAGCTTTGTCATTAGGACAACTGTTTTTGTCTTTATTTTTTAAAAAAAACAAAAACAGAGCTATAAAGTAACACGATTCCAAAAGAATCAGCATGTTTTCATAATGTTGGCTTGTTGAGTGAAATTACAGGAACCAAAAAAACACAATTACTCACATTATATATATATATATATGAAAGTGTGTGTGTGTGTGTGTGGAGAGAGAGAGAGAGAGAGAGAGAGATAATAGATATAGATAAAGCTTTACTGGCTAATCTGATGTGCTGAGTTCATTAAAAAATGACACAGTATTTCTGCTGGCTAATTCATTCTCTGTGTTCTAACACTGAAGCTGAAGCCATTTCAGAGGCTTTCAGCAGCTGCCCTGTGGGTTTTCTTGATGGTATTTCCAGGTAATTTTCACAAATATGTGTCTTGCTAGTTTATGGGCAATTTTTCCCACACCAATTTACAAATTATCTGTAAGCACTACTACCAAACAATCACGACTCGGTCTCCTCTGGTGTGCTGTAGCAACAATGGCCCTAAAATGTATATAGAGAGACTGATATAAGTCCTTGCTGTTTCTTCCTCACACTCATATTTAGTCTTGTGTTGTTTCAGGAATTTACAGACATGTTTTGAATGTCTTTTCAGCTGTTTGACACATTTTATGTTTGTAGTTGGGGGCCACTTGAAGTGGCAATACAAAAGCTTTATTTATTAGAAAACATATCTTTAAATAATGCTGTCTGTGCTGGACAGGAGGAAGAAAAGAAACTACGACAGATGAACTGTTGGGTATATTCTCTGTATTTTTACAATATCTTCTGTATTCCTAAATGTCTCACCGTGTTTTGCAAATGAATGTC
>JAVDPK010002614.1:23260-35810 GCA_034780415.1 Cichlasoma orientale
CGTCACACCAGGTGACCTGTTCTCAATAAAACCGACAGCGGTGAGGGCGGGCCTTCAGAGTTGAGACGTAGCATTTCCGGTGAGTAGACGTGGAGCCGTGCCTTCCGTCTTATCCTGGAGGTCTCTTTCTCTCTCCGCTAGCGGATTTCACCAGAACTCTTGTCAGTGTGTTTGTTCCTGTTTGTTAAATGATCCCGAACCTATCATGAACACTGGGCTATTATATGTAACAACAAATCCAACCATAGATACTGCCATACTAGGCCGCTTCAAGGTGACGGAAGGTGACCCTAAATCATTTCATTAAGCTAACTGGTTTGTAAACTTTCCTGGCAAAAAAGTATGTTAGAAAGGCATTCAGCTGATGGCACGGTGACAAAATTAATACTTTATTTATTTATTTATTTAGGAAAGTCTTTGTTAGAGCTGTTGAAATTTTGAACTATAAAAAATATTACAAATTTAATTCAAAGTGAATTCATGGTTTGTAATTTCTGAGCATTAGATTTTAGATTTTGTTCTTAGATTTTTAAGGTATCATTGTTAATGTATATTGCACATACGGTGTTTCCCTTCTTCTTTCAGCTGCTCCCTTTATGGGTTGCCACAGCAGATCACCTATCTTCATCTCACCCTATCCCTCGCATCCTCCTCTGTCACACCAACCCTCTGCATGTCCTTCACTACATTCATGAAGCTTCTCTGAGGACTTCCTCTTTTCCTCCTGCCTGGCAGCTCCATTTTCAAAATCCGTTGTCCAGTGTATCCACTATCCCCTCTCTGCACATATTCAAACCGGCTCAACCTTGTCTCTCGAACTTTGTCTCCAAATCCCTCAACCTGAGCTGTCCCTCTGATGTACTCATTTCTAATCCTGTCCATCCTGATCACTCCCAATGAATATCTTAACATCTTCAGCTCTGCCACCTTCAGCTCGACCTCCTGTCCTTTTGTTAGTGCCACCATCCTCAAACCATACCCATAGCAGGTCTCACTGCCAACTTGTAAACCTTCCCTTTGCTGCTATCTTTCTGTGCCACAGTCTACATTCTTCCATTCTGGTTAGGGAGCTGGGGAAATTGTTCATACTTACGCAATTTGTTGAAAGAGAACCACCATCAAAGTTGCACTTGTTATGCTCAGTGTCTACTCAGTACTGTATAAATAAAGAAGTGCCAGAATTTGAGTGCTTTTATATTACATAAGATATAGACAGTATACACATTATACATGTATTAAACACATTACTATGTTATTATATCAATGTTTTATGTACAACGTTCTCAAGATGGAAACTAACTGTATAAAACTAATGTTGCAGAAATTCACAGACAAGATTTGGATCATTTTATTGGGAACGGCAAAAGCATATAGATTTTTCTTATTGTTTTTATTTATTTCAAATTTTCTGAAACAATTCAGTTGTATTATGCTGGCCAATTAAGAACTCAAAATTCTACAGAGTATTTGCATTTACAACCGCACAGCGACGCTACAGCTCACCCCGTTCAACAAACATCCTTTTTGGGTTTTTTTGTCTTTTAATACAAAATTACTTTGTGCCCTGAGTTCTGTCTCTCAGGAGAGCGCTGCGCATATCTCGGCCGGCCTCCCTAAAGCCGACTCTGTGTATACCTACAAGGGATCGCTCAGGGTTAAACGCACGTGTTTTGTCCGTTTCCGGAAAATCATTTTAGGCTTCCTACAAGAAAGAAAATGGAATCTGGTAATCGCAGTTAGCTAAACAGCCTGTCGCTTCTCAGAGAATATTAAAAGGGCAGCTGGTTGTACGACAACACTGCTATTCACATCACCGAACAGGTAATGTATTAGTGATTTTATGACAGATAGTACAGTATATCCGTTCTGATTAACTTTACTCTCTTTAGCTAGCTAATTTTGGCTGGATCGCTTTGGTCAGGTTATTGCTGTTAACGTCACTGCTTGACGTCGTTAGCTTGCGGTGATGCTAATGGTAACTCAGTGTATGTTTTACTGGAACCGTCATATTTGTAGTGATTGACCAACAATAAACAAGAAGAATATCAAGTTCACAACACGAGTCCGGCCTCGGCGATATTTTATATTTTTTTTTGCCAAACGTATTTACGTGGGGGCTGTTGTAAGTGCGAACACTAGCACAAAGTTAAAAGTACCTAATCCTGGGTAAGACATTTGTAACATTTCTAACTCGGCTAGTTGACGTGGAAGCTAACTAGCGTCAGCGCAGCGTAACCGGGACTGCTTTGTCATCGAATAAGCTTGTTTGGATGGCATCACACTCACTACACAGCCAGTTGCTCATCGTTTAATTTACAGGTCATTAGACGCACATTGGGCGCTCTCTTATTGCTGAAAATTTGGAACTGGCTGATGTTAGCAATCGTGTAAAATGCTAATTGGTAGCTAGCCAACGTAAGCTAAGCTAGATGATGCCATTTTGTTTTTATCTCGACTTTGACTTTGAGCAACATACGGCTTCCTCGTATGACTTATAGGCGCACAGAGCATTATATTATTTCAGCTATCTGTAGGACTTTAAAATGCATGTTTTGCGACATTTTCGAGGAAAATGTATTTTGCGTTACGATACGGGCTCAGCTTACAAGTGTTGCTTCAACGGTATGCTGAGGATGTTACCGGTGCTAACATTTGCTAATGCGTCTCTGTTCTTATTAAGTGTTGTATGTTGCCTGTTGTTGCCTAATTTTGATGCCAATTTCCTCTCCTGTTACCTATTAAAAATACAGTAACTGTGGTACTTTGTATTATTTGGCCCATTTAAAGTATTACCACATTTCATGTGCGTTTGGTAATGAATCCAAGTTACAGGAGGGAATGCTCATCTCCTTTTGATAAACATGTAACCCTTTGTTTCCTTTTTTTCTGAAGCAACTGGATCTTGCTGAATATTGGATAATCTCTAGACCGACCTCCCTTCTGTATCAATGGAGGGGTCTGATAGCGTGGAGCAGAGTGGCAGTGACCTGCCAGAGTCACAGCGCAGGAGGCAGCTGGACCGCCTAGACAGGGAGGAGGCCTTTTACCAGTTTGTCAACAATCTCAGTGATGAGGACTACCGTCTCATGAGAGACAACAATCTTTTGGGCACTCCAGGTAATAAACCTTTAACCTGGCTTGTCTTTAGCCTTGTGAAAGTAAACTGCTTGTGGATATCATCTTTTTTTTTTTTTTTTTTTTTCTGCAATCCCTTTCCATGTGCTGCATTGAACTCATGCCTCTCTTTAAAAGTTTCCAGTTGCTGGCAGGACGATAGGAATGTGCTATTAGAGATTTGGATAAAGTTGAATAATTTCACAGACAACAGACATCCTCATTAGATGGGCTTCTTTGGAAAACACTAGTAGCAGCAACATGATTGTGCAGTAAGCATTGAAAAGTCCACTGAAAAGGCAGCATTTTTCACATGCAGGTTTTTTTTTCTTCTGGTTTTCTAATCCTGATTTCTTGGTGGCTAAATCTCTTGGCTGTGTGTGACAAGTGGGCTACGATTTATCTTTGAACAATCTTCTGTAGTAAACAGCAACATGACATTTTCATTTACAGTATTTTCACATTCTTGGCAGCACAAGTTTCTCCAAGACTGTAAACATCACATCTATTTATAATGAGGAACAGAGAGAATGTAAGCTTCATTTTGCAGTTAAGTGAATGGATTATCTTTATTTGCAGTGCCCTTTTTAGAATAGCTCTACCTCTAAGCTGCATTGCAAACATTATTGTTAAAATATCAGGCATATGAGGAAACTGAATACCATGCCATTCATCAGCCTCACAGTTTAAAGTCTAAAACCTTGTAGTTATTTTTTTGTCATTGCCAAAATATGTAAACTATGTCAGATGCCCCAAATTATGCTTTAAAAACTAAAATCTGATGTAATGGCATACATGTGGTTTTGCACATCATGCATTTCATTTGTGGTTTCCATTTTCAGTTGTCCTGTCAATGAGTAGTTTTCTCCTACTTTGTCATGGGAATAAAACACAGTCCTCTTTTTTTCTTTTTTTTTTTTTAAAGTTCCATCTTACTTTAGTTTTCTTCTGACAGTTTTATTGATATAAAATTTTATGGCCTGTTGGTCTAATCTCTGTCCTCCCATCTTTACATAGCTCTTACTTGTCAGTAGAAGTTAAAGTAAATGTTAAGCTATGTCTAGTTTTGGATTCGCCGCTATCCTTGAAATGCAACAGCCTTTGGACTATTGAAGACGGCCAATCCATTTCTGTCCCAGGACAGTGGGAGAGGGAAAGTAAGTTTGGAGCATGTAGTGGAGCACCCTACAAGGAGAGGGCTATGAGTGGCGAGTGTCATGCTCTGGTAAGTCTGGAGGTTTTAAGTTTTGTCCTGTTGCTGTAATCAAAGAAAAATAAACAGACAAAATATATTTTATTATTATTAGTAAAATGTTTCCATTTTAGGTTTCTAGCTGATAAACATGTAGCTGTATGTAGCTGTTTCTTCCATCAGCTTCTCCTCTTTCCATGCATTAAATGCAGTGTATTTGTTTTTATTGTAGGGAGTTAAGTTGGCACATTCTACCAGCTGCTTGAGAAGAGGAAGTGAACTTAACGCTTAAGAGCGGAGCACATGGACCACCAACAATTGATTTTTCTTTGTCAATAACAGAACACTGTTTTGTGATGTTTCTTTCAGGAGAGGTAACACAGGATGAGTTGTTCAATAGACTTCAGCAAATCAAAGATGGTCCAGAGCAGCAGAATAACACCGCTGGTCCTGAAGGTGTAGAAGACCCAGTTGGTATGTTTGACATTTCTGTAATTCTTCTTTTTCTTTTTTGAAACATGCCTTTATGTCAAAATATGATTTGTCACTTGTTAATTGTGCCAATTTTCAGAACAACCTGAAAGCTCCGAGGATCCTGCCAGTGGAGATAGTCTGCTCGACTGGCTGAACACTGTGAGGCGCACAGGCAACACAACTAGAACTGGTCATCGTGGGAACCAGTCATGGCGGGCTGTAAGCCAGACCAACCCAAACAGTGGTGATTTTCGCTTCAGCTTAGAAATCAGTGTGAATCGCAATCTGGCTGAACAACAGGCAGCTGCTGAAGGAGAGCAGGAAGCTCCGGAGCAGTCCCCAGAAGACTCCCCAGAGCAGTCCCCAGAGCAGTCCCCAGAGCAGTCCCCAGAGCAAACTCCAGAGCAAACTCCAGAGCAAACTCCAGAGCAAACTCCAGAGCAAACTCCAGAGCAATCCTCAGAAGGTCAAGAAGTAGTGGCCAATGCTGAACCACAAGTTCCTATGGAGACAGAAGTGGTAGAAGAACCAGTTGTAGATGAGTTGGCTGTCATAGTGGAACCAGAGCCTGAACTAGAAGAGGTTGTTTCTCAAGAGCTTGTAGGTGAATCTCCTGCCTCACCACCACCTCCTCCTCCTCCTCCTCCTCCAGTACAACCCCCACTCTGCCCTTCTCCACGTAGAGGACAAAGGAGACCCCGCAGCCGTAGTCCAGAACCACGCAGGACTCGGGCCCGTATAGCCAGGAGCCGCTCCCCTCTCAACTTGGATCAGCTTGATGGTCTCCCTAATCAACGGCATACTTACATCTCTCAAAGCGCCAGTTCTTCCAGTAGTGCTCCCCCCGTGCCTCAAGTGGAGGGCAGTTCACGGACTCGACAACATGTTCTTTCCAGACCCAGCAACGCTGATGGTGATGTTCAGCAATCTAGGGCTGCTGCAGAATCCATCCCGGAGGCCAACAATGTTGGCTCTCAGGAAGGAGAAGCCTCTGGAGGGGAAGGGGGCGCAGCAGCGCGCCGCCCCCCTACCATTATGCTTGATCTCCAGGTGCGCCGTGTGCGTCCAGGTGAATATCGGCAAAGAGACAGCATCGCCAGTCGTACCCGCTCGCGCTCTCAGAACTCAAACAACACATTTATGTATGAGAGTGAGCGTGGTGGATTTCGTAGAACTTTCTCGCGCTCTGAGCGTGCTGGTGTTAGGACCTACGTCAGCACTATTCGCATCCCTATCCGAAGAATCTCTGATGCAGGTTTGGGAGAGGCAACGTCAATGGCTCTCCAGTCTATGATACGGCAGATCATGACTGGGTTTGGTGAGCTCGGCTACCTCATGGACTCGGACTCTGATTCTTCAGATTCAAACCGTGGAGCCAACGCTCCTGCAGACGTAGAAGCCCTCCACAATCCAGATGCTACTCCTGCTGATGCTCCTGCTGCTGATGTTGAGGAGCAACCAGTTGCTGCTGGAGGCAGGGGAAGGACAGTTGAGACTGATGTGGATGAAGGCCTTGCCACTGGTCCACCTTCTTCTGGTGGCAGGGCTCGGCAAAGACCACCTATCAGCCTGGAGGAGCCCAGCTCCTTGCCCTTCCTGCGACTTGCCCACTTTTTCCTCCTAAATGATGATGATGAAGACCAGCCCCAGGGGCTGACCAAAGAACAGATTGACAACCTCTCCATGCGCAACTTTGGAGAGAGTGATGCCTTGAAGACTTGCAGTGTGTGCATAACAGAGTATGCAGAGGGGAACAAGCTACGTAAGCTTCCCTGCTCTCATGAGTACCATGTGCACTGCATAGACCGTTGGCTCTCCGAAAATTCCACGTGCCCCATTTGCCGCAGGGCTGTCCTGGTATCAGCCAACAGAGAGAGTGTGGTGTAACTCTTTGACAGACTGAAGGCCTTTTGTCTCAGCCTAAGTAATCTAATATCCCCAAGTCTGTAAGAGGCTGTGAGAAAATGTGTTTCCGCTGTTGAAATGTATTTCCCTCATACTATTTGTAAGTTTGATCGTATTGCAGACAGGTTTTATTTGGGTTGATCCTTACAGTGACATTGGAGAATATTTAGTTTTTAGTTAGACATTTATTATTGCAGTCCAAATTTGGGCACAAGCGATGCATGCTGTCGATCAACCCGTAGTGGCTGTGCAGTTTTGCGTTGCATCAAGCCATGCACACGAGTAGACCTATATCTCATTAAAAAAAAAAAATCCTCTGATTATAAATGCTGCACACCTGCAGGTAGTTACGGCAATTCAAATCTGTTCTTTTCTGTCAACTCCTGAATGGCCCCTTATATACCATAAGCTGGGTGTAGGTACAGTTGTTAGTTACACCAGTTCAAAGTATTAGCTGTAAATAAGCTTGTAAAATAATTTTGAATCATACATTGTCACTGAATTGGTTTTGGATTGTAAATGAACTCATTTGAAGATCTGGGTCATGATGGCTGCAATTACACTCTGAATTTGATTTTAAATGTTTAGGTGCTAACAATGTATACAGCAGAATTATTTACAGATTGTGATGTCCAAAGGATGGAGGATATAAAGTGTTTTGCATTTTACAGTGTGACTTATGCTCTCCATTCTTGCTCACCCTAAAGAAACAAACTACTTTTTTTTTTTCTTTTGATCTGCATATACCATTAACTCTTGGAAAAAAACAATGTTGAACTGTCTAGGTTTTTTTTTTTTTCAATGTTTAAGTCTGTTTTGGATTAATATTGTATTGCTACTTTCTTGATTATTGTAATGACAAAAGTAATCATATGAGAAAACGAAAGGTATGGGTAATGTATGCTTTGTCAATATCAAGTTGTGTATTTTCTCCACCTCAAAAATATTAGTAGGCATGACACAGATGCAAAAGGACATTTACTTTTAATATTCAATGATTTCACGGTCATCATCCTTTTGTGTGTTACTGTCCTAGATTTTTTTTCTACTAACAATGGATTCATTTAATATGAATTAAATTGTGAGTGAAATAATCACACTTTGAATAAAATGGAAATGCAGACTTACCTCCTCAATTTAAGCCACAGTAGATCTGTTTACCTGTCGGTCCACCTTCATGTATAAGTTACAACTTAAGTTATTAACCCACAGGGTTGACATATAACCAAGTCTGGGGAAATGATAATAAAAAAAAAATTTAAAAAAAGAGTTCACAGTTCACATTATTGTCCTTTAGGCTTTGCTTCATAAGAAAGTCAAGATACTTGACCACTGTGCCCTCCTCCTGCCTCATGAGCAAATGCTCCATATCCGTGTGCAATACATGCAAACATAAAAGTAGGGAAATGAAGACTTATTACCCATTATGTGTTGAATTTAATTTTATTTAGAAGTTCTGTAGGTTTTAATAGCACTGTTGATGAACAGGGACACTGGCTAAAGGAAGAAAAAAAAGCATCACTATTAATGCCATCCTGTCATGTTTCTTATTTTATTGTTTGATGTCTTAGCCACAACTATTACTTCCCTTTGTGGGGCATAAAGGTGTGAATGCAAAATGTTGTTAAATACCATAAACATGTAAACAAAATGTATGTTCCTTCTTAGGCCATGCTTTAGTTTTGGCCTTGTTCTGTGATCCACCCAGTGCAGTATGTTAACTGGGTGGAAAATGAAACTAACCGCTGAATTAAACAAGTTGTTATGCTATGAAATGCTTTGCAAGTATGCATTCTGTACACTTACTGTGCTGTCTGATCATATGAACAACTGCATGCAGCATAGAAACGACGTAGTACATACACTCACTGGCCACTTCATTGGTTACACCTAGGTTGACCAGGCTGCACCCCCTTTTGCCTTCAGAACTGCCTTTATTCTTCATTCTTCTTCATTCAACAAGGTGCTGGACACATTCGTAAAGAGATTTTGGTCCTTATTGAAATGGTAGCATCACTCAACTGCTGTACATCCATGATGTGAATCTTCTGTTCCACCACATCCCAAAGCTGCTCTATTGGATTGTGATCTGGTGACTGTGAAGGCCATTTGAGTACAGCAAATCAGTTTGAGATGATTTGAGCTTTGTGACATGGTCCATTATCCTGCTGGAAGCAGACATCAGAAGATGGTACACTGTGGTTACAAAAAGGATGGACACAGTCAGTTTAAACAATTCTCAGTTGCTACTAAGGGGCCCAATGGGTATCAAGAAAATACCACCACCAACCTAAACTGTTGATACAAGGCAGGATAGATCCATGCTTTTGTGGCATTCATATCAAATTCTGACCCCATCATTCAAATGTCGCAGCAGAAATCAAGACTCATCAGAGCAGGTAATGTTTTTCCAATCTTCTACTGTCCAAATTTGGTGAGCTTGTGCGAATTATAGCCCCAGTTTCCTGTTCTTGCCTGACAACAGCAGCACCTGGTGTGCTATTGCCTTCCTGCCCGCCTGAAGCAGTCTTGCCATTCTCCTCTGACATTAACAATGCATGCACTTTCATTAACAAGCAGTTGAGTGTACCTAATGAAATGACCAGTAAGTGCATATTAATGGTATACTTGGGTGGCTGTATCGCAGGAGGTATTCTGGGGCAAGATGCTGAACCCCAAGTTGCTCTCCGATGCATTCTGTGGAATGTGAATGTGTGTGAATGTTAGGTAGAACGCACGTAGGCGTTAGAAAAAAGTGCTTGTTTGAATGGGTGAATGAAGTTGTATAAAGTGCTTTGTTTGGTCAGTTGTGCTGACCAGAGAAAGAAAGCGTCATAGAAGAACCGGTCCATTTACCATTTTCCCACCCATTTATATTTTGCCTTCTTCTTTGAGATGATGTATAACCTGGCCTCATACAGCAGAGCCTATAAACATCCTGTGATCAGAACAAGTAGGTAGATCGTGGACCTTCCTAGTGTTAGTGGGCTCTGTGTTACAAAGCACAAAAAACTGTCCCCTTTCTTGAAATCGTTACAACAAATGTTATAAAGGTAGAATAGTGTGAGCATTGAAATGTGGGCATTAAATTATGTGCTTAGTGGCCTGAACACTATAACTAGTTTGGAGTCCTTATTTAAATACAGTAATGCAGTCCAGTATAACAATGTGAGCTTGTGACCTCAATGCCAAAACGTAGATGTCATTTACATTATAGGCGTGCTTAAACTTTTCTGGCAGGGCAGCTGTACGTGACTTCATTAGACTGTATAGGTGTACCTGTTTAAACATTATAGTAACTAGTGCTATTCCTAGAACTCCTGCTGATTCCCAGGAGAATCCCAGCCGACAGAAAATAATTATCCATATTTATGGTCACGCACTCTGCATAAATGGCACGTTTCCACAATCCACACCTTAAATAAATATAAAGTGCTCAGATGCGCACACGTATGGCCAGTGTGCTGCTGTAAATGTTTCACAGGACACACAAGTGGAAAAACGAGGAAGTAGCCTGCCTGCCTACCGCGGTCACATCACGGCAGGATGGCGCTCCGGGCAGCTGGAAGTCGTTTGTGGCACTTTCAGAAGAGCTGTTTCAAGGTAAACTGTGTTATTATGCGAAAATGTGTCTAACCGTACACACCTATTACCACTCTTTCCCACAAACTCTGAGAGGCTGCAAACGCGTAAAAGTAAAAGCAGATTAGACTTCCGTTTTTAGGGAAGAAACGGTACAGAGTTGGGAAGCTAGTTGATAGTGTAGATGGCTACTTTTTTAGACTCACGATGTGAGGATATGAGCTAACCCGCTGCAGAGGCTACATCGATATTTTACCAAAGTAAAAAGCCTCCTTTCACCTTTGGCACGATCAGAGGCTCCAGCACACATTCACCACCGAGCGTCGCTGTTCGCGCTCAGTTCAACTCCACTGATTCCTGTTCATGGCGTCAAAATCAAGCCATAGTTTATTTATTCATTTGTTTATTTTTTTAAATCATGGTTTGCTCGCATTTCCTGTAGGTTACCAGCATCCAAACACTGGGACCTGTCAGATACAAAGGAACCTGCCCCGTTAAAGTGAGCCATCTGGATCATTTGGTTCTTACAGTGAAAAGTGTCCCAGATACCATAAATTTTTACAGCTCAGTTCTTGGCATGGAGGTGGTCACTTTCAAGGTATGCACAGTCAAAGTCATTGTTATTATTTTTGTTGCTGGACCAAAATGTTCGTCTTAATGATAATGACAATTAATAAATTGCGGTAGAAGTGTCATAATGTGTGAACGTCCGCTAGATGGCAGACTAACTTTGATTGTGAGTCATGAGTCTTGGCTTTGGAGAGCTTTCAGTCATTTCTGAACATCCACACACGTCTTATCTGCTTTCATTTTGAAGGGAAACCGTAAAGCTCTGAGCTTCGGGCAGCAGAAGTTTAACCTTCATCAGCTGGGTCAGGAGTTTGAACCCAAAGCTAAGCTTCCAACATCAGGCTCTGCAGACCTGTGCCTCATCACCAAAACCCCTCTGGCTGCAGTAGCTGCTCATGTTAAGGTACCTCACACAAATGTTTTGATTTTACATGTCACATTATGTAACCATTTTGAGGAAAAAAAAAAAACAAAAACCCAGAGCTTGATGAAATGATCCGTGTCCATTTCTCCTCTGCAGGCTTGTGGAGTTGAGATTGAAGAGGGTCCAGTGGAGAGGACTGGGGCCATGGGGACCATCACCTCGCTGTACTTTAGAGATCCCGATCACAATCTCATTGAAGTGTCAAACTATAACCAGTCAACAGCAAAGGACTCTTCTTGAAACTTCTTTGGCCTTGTTCACTGACATGTCACAATACCTTCAAACACCACACCAGCCCACCAAACTCAGTGCTAGTCTAGAGCACAATGTCCAGTTATTGTTTTTGCTATAAATTGTCTGTAGTTTAAACTGTTATTTTAAAAATTAGAGCCTGTTATGGAACATAAAGACAGGGTGTAAACATTGGCTGGCTGTTCAGCACTGCTTAGGTTTCTGTTTTAGTATTATGTAGAAAGGGTGGTGAAGTGAAGAACAGCACCAGAGGATGTTCAGCCACATGATCAAATGAGTACTTGTGAAGGTTTTAATTTAAATTTGTGAAGCGAAATGGAACAATTATAAGAAACACTGCTGTTCAGGAGCAAATAAAAGGTTATAACGTGTACTAAAGGCTCTATTTTTTCTTTTTTTGGAAACAACAAAAAATGTTCTAAGAATGCTTCTGTTCACATTTGTCATGTTTTTGTCACAATCACAAGGATTTTCAGCTTTCAAATTTCAAAAATTTTATTTGGCAAACAAATAAAAATTTTGTTTTGGCAGTGCTGATTCAGCAATAGCAGTTCGATTTTTTTTCCTTGCATTTTTTTTTTTTATTACTGGTCATAATTTAGCAAGTCATCATGTGGTTTGCAGTTTAGCCGTGCAGTCAGTGCTTCAGTTATGTCATTATTTCCTTTTTACTTATGAAATTCTACAATCAAAAATCTCTTGCAAACAGTTTTTTCCCCATCAACTGTCTTCAGTTTACAATTCTCCCATTCATTACTTCCCTGAATGTTAAAGTGACTTGTCCAAAATAAACATACCTTTCATTTTTCTCCACTGATTAAGCTTTAACCATGAATGCCCATTGTTCTGGCTTCTGTTTTGTGTTATGCAAAAGACACCAGTGATGACAGTGATGACCCACCTGTGAATTCCCACTCTGTTACCCAACAAGTGAAGCAGTATTGACGAGTGTAAGATGGGTTGGTGTTGCACCATTGTTAGATTGTTTATTTGTTTTGTTTAATGTGGTTGTACAGTAGACCCTGGGGAATACATGC
>JAVDPK010002614.1:36215-51328 GCA_034780415.1 Cichlasoma orientale
ATTTAGTCTATTATTTTGCCTTTATTTAAACACGTAAATCTTCAGTTCAGCTCCAGTGATTTCTGTTCATGGCGCCAAAATCAAGCTTTTTTTCTCTCAATAATCTAGAAGAGGTTTTAATGAAAAGGTAAGCTCTTTCTATACACTCTGAACCCACCAGGGAGACCAAACATGTTTTTGTACACACATATTTTGGCCTTCATGTTTTATATTTCTTTATTGAGGTTTTTTTTTTCTACATCAGACACACACCATGTCCCATGCAAACAAAGACTCATTAGCTTGAGTCGTGGCCCAGAGTTTTGGCAGTAGCACAATGATTGATTTTCGTGTACTTTGCTGATTTAGTTTAAAATATTTTAAAACATGTTTCTGTGATATAGTGAAACATGGTCACAAGGAGTTTGATGTTTCAAAAACTTTGATTGGCAATCAAATAAAAGTTTGGTTTTTTGCAGTGGTGCCACTTCAATTGTCAGCTTCAGATTCTCACCTACTCACTTTCAAAGCACTTTTTTCCATGTTTGTAACACGACACTACTGATGACCCTCACCCACCCTGTGACATGTACTATTGCTGTCACCAGACAGAAAGTCAATTTCTTCTTTATTATTGAATAGAAAACATTATACTGCTTTTCATTGCCATTCACAAGTAACATGAGCAGCTATTGTGATATAGAAACTCCATCCCTATCATAACGGTAAGTGTAGCAAAGGCCAAGTCTCAGACATCCGGTGATGCTCCACTCATGTAATGTTTGCTACAAGCCATAAGAGTGGCTTTTACAGCATCCAAAGCTGCTGTCCTTCTGGTCTCTTGGTACCTTTCATTTGCATGAGGAATGCTTCAGGAGCTGTGGTACCAAGTACACTTATGCACCATCTTCTGTTTGAATGTTATCTAATGGCCAGTCCATGCCTAGCTCCCCAGATTGATTTGCTTCAAGGACTCCACTCTTGGACTCCAAAAGGCTTGAATTGCTTGAATTGTTTCAATTGCTCTCAGTTATGCAGCAATTTGCACCTACCAGGTTGATCTGACCCAACAACACAGCCTAGTGATTCTTTTAAGTCTCGTAGTAGCATTTTGTTTTTCCTGCTTGCATTTTTTTTTATCACTGGTCATGATTAAGTAAGTCATCATGTGGTTTGCACGTCCGACTGTCAGACTTTCCATTGCAGCGTGCCGTGCAGGCAGTCCTTCAGTTATGTAATTATTTCCTTTTTACTTATGAAACACTGCAATCAAAAATCTCTTTCAACCTGTTCTTTTTTGTTTACCAGAACTTTCAGTTTACAATTCTCCCATTCATTACTTTCCTGAATGTTAAAATGACGAGTCCAAAATAAACATACCTTTCATTTTTCTCCACTGATTTTAACCCCCATTGTTCGGGCTTCTGTTTTGTTGTCATAAACAACACAGATAATTCCTTATGATAAAAAAGTGTTCAATAGATTGGAATGATGTTTAATAATAATAATCACCATAATGTTCACTAAATAAACTTGTTTTCACCCATAATGTTTTCATAGCATACCTTTTTTATTGCTTTTGCTATAAAATGTCTGTAGTTTAAACTGTTATTTTAAATATTAAAGCCTGTTATGGAACATTAAGAAAGGGTGGAAACATTTTGCCTGCTTAGGTTTCTGTTTTAGTATTATGTAGAAAGGGCAGTGACGTGAAGAACAGCACCAGAGGATGTTCAGTCACATGATCAAATAAGTACTTTTTTATTTAACTTGAAGCTAAATGGGACAATTATAAGAAGCACTGCTGTTCAGTTGCAAATAAAACATAATGTGTACCCAAGGCTTCTCTCTCTTTTTTTTTTGAAAACAACATAAATATGTCCTAAGAATTCTTATGTTAACATTTGTCATGTTGTTTTTGTCAGTATGGCTTCTTAAGCCAGTTATTGTTGCAGCATTACAGTTGGCTCACACTTTGATTTTTAAATCCTGTATAAATAGAGAAAATACTCTATTAGTTTCTCAGTGAAAAATAAAATCCTGGGATCTAAGTTATTTACATACAAGAGCAATAATAAAAGCATGTTATAGGTGTGCTGTTGTAGAGGATGTGAGATTACAACACACAATTTACGAGATAATCTTTTAGAACAATATTTTGTATATATGAGTCATAATGAATAAACAGTATTTTAGACATAACACAAAATCACAGAGCAGGGTTAGTGGATACTGAGGCGCCAACTTTCTGCTGAGTCACTCGCTACAAACCTCCAAACTTCATGTGGCCTTCAGATTGTCTTAAGAACAGTGTGTAGAGAGCTTCATGGAATGGGTTTCTATGGCCGAAACGCTGCATCCAAGCCTTACATCACCAAACACGGTGCAACGCATCGGATGCAGTGGTGTAAAGCATGCCGCCACTGGACTCTAGAGCGGTGGAGACACATTATCTGGAGTGATGAATCACACTTCTCCATCTGGCAATCTGATAGATGAGCCTGGGTTTGGCAGTTGCCAGGAGAACGGTGTTTGTCTGACTGCATTGTACCAAGTTTGGTGGAGGAGGGATTATGGTGTGGGGTTGTTTTTCAGGAGTTGGACTCGGCCCCTTAGTTCCAGACAAAGGAACTACAGCAGGCAGCAGGTGGTTAGCACATGTTCCCTCTGTCCCTGTGGGTTCTCTTCGGGCACTGCAGCTTCCTCCCACAATCACAGACATGCACTTAGTGGGTTTACGTTAAATTGTCCAAAGGTTTGAATAGCTGTCTATCTCTCTGTGTAAGCTCTGCAACCAGGGTCTACCTTGCTTCTCGCTGGGATCCCCACCCTCCACCCCTGCAACCCTGAATTGGATAAAGGGAAGAAAATGGATGGATTAAGAAAGGGGTTTATATGCGGATGAAGGCAGAGAAGTGAATGCTTTCTTTTCTTTTTACTTATGCATTTTAGAAATGCATTTTCCATTGCAGCGTGCCATGTAGCCAGGCCTTCAGTTATGTATTTATTTCCTTTTTATGAAATACTGCAAAGTCTTTTGCTACCTTTTGTTTCTTTCTCAGAACTGTTATCAGTTTACAATTCTCCCATTCATTACTTCCCTGAATGTTAAAGTGACATATGCAAAATAAGCATACCTTTCATTTTTCTCAGTGATCTTTAAGCTTTAGCCATGAATGCCCATTGTTCTGGCCGCTGTTTCGTTTTTATGCAAAAGACACCAGTGATGTCACCGATGACCCACATGGAACACTCTGTTATCTGACAAGAGAAGCAGTATCGATGGGCGTAAGATGCTTCCTTATGATACAAAATTGTATTAGTCATCTTAGTTACTTATTGTTCATATTTAACAATTCAAAATGTTGTAAACACAAAAGTCAGTGTTTATTATCTGCTATTGTGTTTCTTTTAGATTGGATTTCAGATAACATTCAGTGATTGCTCTCTTTGTAAACACTAATGTTTGTAGTTCCCAAACTTTTCTTCTGGCATTCCCCCCCCATGATAGCAAGTCTCAATTGTTTTCCAGTTGCGACAGACCCACACAGCAAGAAAGTCTTTGTCTTCCACTCACAAAGTTTTACCTACCTCTCTAATAGTCCCCTCCCTCCCCACCCACCTACCTCCCCACCCACACCTGATGGTTGCATTTTTTACTTGAGTCAGCACATTTCTTTGTCCACGTATTCAGACTTTATAATAATTAAAAACTGCTAAGCAGAGCGTTCTCTGGCTTTTGTCCCATAACTGAAAAATGTTCAAATTTCTGTTAATGCAGAGAGTTCTCACAGTTAAAGCAAACAAGCAAGCAAACAAACAAACAAACAAACAAACAAACAAACAAACAAACAAACAAACAAACAAACAAACAAACAAACAAACAAACTGAATATTATCTGCTATTTGATGGTTTATCAGTGTAGAGAAACAGAACATATATAGCAGAACATTTTATATAGCATTTTTTTTAAAAAGGCTGTAATTCCTAAATGGTTCCTAAAATATTTTTCTTAGGGTCCACACTTGTCCACACTTCCACAGATGGAAAATTGCAGAAACTGTGTCCAAAATACTTTTTAAAATGTAACTATTATGATCAGAGCATACACAATATCTTTTTTTTCCCAGTTTTACACAGTTACGTGAATATCTTTTGCTTCCAATTTTACTTTTACTGAGCTTAAAGATTTCCATATGATGTTGAATAGACCGGCAACCTCTCGGAGTGTGTATCCTGTCTCTCACCCTATGATAGCTGGGACAGGATGCAGTCCTACCTGCGATGCTGAATTGGGTAAGCGGAAGAAAATGGATGGATGAGTATGAGGTTGAATAACTTGAATAAATGTTGATGAAATAGTGGAAAACACCGAGATGACCGCAAAGGTGATGCTAATATTGGTTAAGTGTACTGTAAGTGGACAGGTCATTAAACAGAGTCCGTGCACCAGCAAGATACAAGGAACAGGAACAAGGAAAACAACTCATATTTCCTGGCACTATTTAGCATTTTATCACACTGCTTTTTACGGTATTATTGACTTCTTTCACTCTGCAGACGCTCTGTTAGTGTCAACTGAAGCACAGAAGCGTTTCCATCCTTATGACCTAGTACTAAAAAATGCACTTGGCTTAAATGATCTACTGGCAGTTATTTATTTACTGACAAGCCCACATGGCGGTTACTTCATTAGATGCACATTTCCTCTTCAAAATGTGAATATGTTGTACTTTCTCACTGCAATGCTTAACTCGCTCTCTGTAAGCACCTTTGTCATATGAACCAAAGTCAGATAATGCTTTTTAGTAGTTTTATTGGGATGAAAACACAGAAACAGAAATGCTTAATTTGTCATGTTTGAAGACATTAGAAACAACTGTATTGATTAAAAGCAACAACTCTTTACAGTGTTTAAATTGCCACTTAAGCGATCCATTGCTTGGAAAAGCACAAAGTATTGTTAACAGTATATAAACAGTATTGTACAGTATATACACCAATGATATCGGAAAGCATTCAGTAGATAGAACCCACTTATTGTTCCCTTTGCAATGTAAGTTATACAATCATAATATTAATTTCTTCATTAAATGAGATAATAATATTAACAATGCACCAAAGCCTGTGATACATCTGAAAAAAATGTTACGATAGCTCAACAGGTATTCTGATATTCTTCAGTACTGCATTATGCAAAATGTTTGAGTTTTTGTATATATATATTTTTTATATCTATGTGCAAGAATATTTGTGTTGCTGTTGGGCTACTGTTAGGCTACTTCCTTATAAAAGTCTATTGCAGTTGAGAGAGAAGATTCTGGCAGTCCCCAAGCCTGTCCAGGTCCTCCACCGCATCAATCAGCCGCTCGACCTTCTCTGAGGTAAGCACCACCTCTGCGTTGCTCCTGAACTTCTTCCTCAGGCTCTCATCAGACAGTGGATTGCGCCAGTGACCATAGAAGGTGTCGCAGCGTCCCTTCACAATGTCGCCATCAACAAGTGTTACCTGGACTTCGCCATACATGCGATTGAAATTAGCAGGGTTGTCGTCGGGATGCTCCATGCGAACACGGCTCAGCAGAGCGAGCAGGTCAGGGCGGCTCATGGCAGCAGGGGTGAAGGACTGCACAGTCACCTCGCCATCCAGGAGAGCAGTGCAAGCATTGAACTGGAAGGAGTGGCGTGCCTCGTGCTCAGACTCAGGGAAAGGCCTGTTGATGTACTTTGATTTGGGGACTCTGAGCAGGATGTCCTTAACCTGACCTGGGTAGACAGTGCCAGGACCAACTCCAACAAGAAACTTATGGACTGAGGCTGCAGCATCTGCCACCCAGTGCATCCCCAGATGAGCAGGGAAGCGTTTGAAGCCCATGTCCTGCTCCTCTAGCAGGAACACATGGCTGTCATTATTGGGTGATTCTAAAAGCTGTGGCACATAGTCTTCATAAAAAGCATTGAAGCCTGCCACCCCTGCAACAGCGTCTAGGACCACAGGACTTGCCTCTAGGCCTCTGGAGGCCAGCAGAGCTGCTTCTAGCCCCAAACGGGAAGCATTGCCAATGTGAAGGGGTTTGGACTGAGTGGCTGCATTAGCCATCGGGGCTCCTGCTAGAGAAGCAGCGATAGCCAAGGCATGACTGCACCGGGTGGGGTCCAGAGACAAGAGCCGTGCGCATGCAGCAGCACTTCCCATAGTGCCTACCACACTAGGAGGGTGAAACCTGATGGAAAATTCATAAAAAAGAAAGAGAAATTTTGGTTAGGTGTTTTGCAGCTGTTTACTGTTATGTTATGATTTTAAATAGGTGTCATATATCATAATGGTTATAGTTGAGCTCCTTTGTGAAAGATTTTTGTCCAAACAGCCTAATTTCACTCATGTGCGGGCAGCTCGTCTTATGAATAGTAAAGGAGGGAGATTTATAGTAATTTGAGTAACAAACAAGCAAATAATGCGATGACTCATTTGACTTGGCGTAAACACATGGCAAAATGAGTCCTCTGTGATATTCTTCTCCACATGGCTAATTGGTCTAAAACTAGCCACAGAGCCCCTGCTGTCCCTGCATGAGCATGAAAACACGCCTTTCACAGCTCGCTGATATGAATAAAAGACTGTGCATTACACCTCCTCAGCCTGATATATCGATGCAGAATGTTAATAAAAAAAAATCAATGAGAAACCGACCTTATATCAGTGATCAGTTAAGCAGACCACACACAGAGCGAACCATACTGTAATGTTGCTGTTAGTCTGTAAAAGTGACTGGGTTCAACTAATACTCTAAAGCGCTCACCTCTTGGGGATATTGTGGGCCTCATTAGAGAACCTCATTAGTCGGCCTTGAATCTCAATGCCAACGTTGAAGGCCAGCAAGAAGTGCAGGCCACTAGGCTTATTGTTAGCTGGCATCATGTCACTGAGCGCTAACACTGCAGGAAGGACGGCTCCTGAGGGGTGAGTGGCAGGGTGCCATGTGTCATCAAAGTCCATGGAGTGAGTCTGTAACAAAAATATTTTAATGATCAAATGACTGTACATCACAGCACAGCACAGCATTAGTTTAATATTAAAATGAATTAGATGGCTACTGATACATTTCCTGGGCTGAAGGCAAGAACAGGACCTTTGCTGTTTCTGAAATAACCCAGAAGCAACCTCAGCGTTTGCGTATAAATGGTGCACTTTAGCTCTCTACACCCATTTTTTTTTTAAGTGAACACACACTTCCTGACCCTGTTGGCTTCTTTAGAAAGCAATGTTTGCAAATGTGTTGATGTAATGATGGAAATTTCTGAGATTTCCATCAGCTCCTGCTTTTGTTTACTGCTCAGGCTGCACCCAAAGCTGAGTGAGTGCACGCACACACTCATGAATATCTGTATACTTTTTAGGTGTGGTAATGTGTTTATGGCTTGGTGCATGTGAAATTGTCTGGTGTCTTCGGGACATGCTGACACATCTGTTCCACTTATTCATACTCACTGCCACTCCATTGACAAAAGCTGCCAGTGTCGGGGAGAGTCTGACGGCCTTGCGTCCGTACACAGAGCTGATGTCATCAGGAGCATACATGTTCTGAGGGGATGAGACAGAGAGGGGTACAATGCAACATTTTACACTCTCAGTGTGCACACTCACACAAATAAACACGCATTACCTGAACTTTAAATAGCACTGACACATCATTCTACAGAAGACGGAGCCTGAATACATTTCTTTATAAGTTATATGACAAACACCTCAATTTTAAGATTATCAGAAAGAGCGAGAGAGAAAAAAACAGTCTGTTCCCGACTTAAGTGAAAAGTCAGGCTCATCGGTCTCACTGCCTTATATGAAGTTTATTTTCTAATCCCCTTCCCCATCTCACCTGGCAGTGCTGCAGAGCCAGCTCAAACACATCTGTTGTGCTTCCAATCAGACCGACTCCGATGCTGTCGAGCACCATTCGTTTACTGCGGTGGAGCACCGCAGGGGATAATTGCTGGGGCTTGATTTCACTGATGAACTTCCCAAAACTGGCTGTGACTGTTTCCTCAGGAGCTGGCTCCTTCAAGACTACAGGGAGAAATGAGGGAAGGAAGACCATCCAAGAGGAAAACGTGAAACACAGAGAAATGTGTTTCCTGATCAACTGACAGAATTAAATAAAACAGAGGTTTACCGTCCACTGCAGACTTATGGATTGCTCTGGCAGCCCACACTGGTCTAATGGTTTTCTACAGGACAAAGAGCACAGAATGTCTTTACTATCACGCAAACATATTTTGTATCTTTAGAAACATCTCTATTACATGCTTTTGATGCCCTGCTATTTTCTACCTCGTCTCTGCTAAACTCTCAGTGGACATTGGCATCACTGTAATGAATATCACTCAGCCTATGTGACTCTTTTGAAAGAGCTATTATGCTACTGCAACAGGTGTAGGATAGCATGAGTAATCTGTGCAAAATGTAATCAGAGCTCTTTTAAACATTCCTCTTCCGTCTGCTCCCAAAATACCTGCACTGTGTAAAAATATTATTCTATGATTTTAGCTTTTATTATTTGTTCAGACTGAATTAAGACTAAAAGTTGTGTGTCCAACAGCCTGTTTTAGATTAAGGCAGTTTTATGGCATTAATAATGTTTTCTAATAATCAAACAAAAAATAGTAATACAAAATAACTTTTAAATGTTACCCGCAGAGTAGAAATCATGGTTTCAGTCTTGTGTTTCCGCCAAGTCGAATGTCCCTCTTTCTCTTCAAGGCAGCAGTTTTTGCCAGCAGAGGTTTGTGAAGGATGCTGATGCTACTCTGATTGAGACGGTGCCTGCCTTATATAGGCCAGGACACGAATGACAGCTCAAAAGAACAGGGAAGGGCAAGGATATCCATAACAAAGACTTATGGTAACAAGAGGAATTTCCACAGTGGGCACCATCCTTATTAAACAACCTCACCATCGTCACACGGGGAGGAGGAGGAGGAAGAATTGGTATTTTATTGTCTTAAGTGCAAGGTGATGTCACTTGTAAGAGTGAAGCCTGTGGGGCAGTGTGGAAATTACACCAACTCCTCCTACACCGAGGAAGGCCTTATTTATGACAAACATTCTCATTCCTTCTTCAGAACAACTCAGCTGTTCATCTTTCTAAGATTCTCTGCCAGGTAAGACTTTATTTTCACTTTCTTTATTACTTACATGAAAAAAAGACTCTATGATATGTGACTTACCCACAAGGTAAAAAGCTGCACTGATGAAGGCAACCTTTTTGCATCAGCTGAATATTAATGTTTGGTAAAAAAGATGCTTTATGGCAAAAACGTGACAAGTTTGTTACTTATGAGATAACTGATGCTATATAACTGATACAGTATAACAGAACCTATTTTCAGGTAAATATAATTCAATATTAGTTTATTATGAATAAAATCCATGTTAGCGATGACTTTTCAGTTACTGGAGCAGGAAACTTGAGGCATTTCTGAGCAACTGAGCAGTTCTCTGTGTGTTTTACTGCTGCCAGTAGGAGCCCGTTTATTAGAGGGCAGGGCCACAGACACGCAGCCTTGAATATTTAGTGAGATAATACACAAAAGAACCTAAAAGGAAACATGTTGTTTTAGCCTAAATAGAGTTTATTAAAAAGATATAATTGAAGTTGTATGATTACCTGTGCTTTATAGTACATTTATTGAATATTTAAAAGTATTATAATTTACTTCTAACTGTTTTTTCTATTACTTTTAGATGTGCAAATGACTGATTAATATACAAATAATGATTTCAGTTTTTTGTAACAATGTTGCTTTACCACGGGATAATAAAATACTAACATTATCAAAATAAAAAGAATTAAGAATATAACAAAATCCTGAATTTCTTTTGTTTGTGTCACCTGTAGATTGACAGCAAAACTATCATGGCAACGTCAGATGGCTTTCCTGCCAGTTTCTATGGGGAACCAGGAGTACTGGGCATGTTATCCAATGGGATCAGTGCATTCCTTGTACTTCTGCAGAATTTCAATGCAGCCCACACTGGCAACGCAGCACAGGGAGTGGAGAACATACTTGCAGGTAAAACTTTTAGAAAATCAGCTGTAATAATGTAAAATAAATAAATAAAAATGCGTAGAATTAGCTAAGTCATTTTCATTTTATTTAACAGGTGTTCATCTGATCCTGATTGGAGGTATATGCCAGCTAGTGGCCGGGCTGCTTTCCTTTAGAAAGTATGATCACCTGAGTGGCACTGCCTTTATTGGCTACGCTGCTCTTTGGGGTAGCTTTGGGGCAACCCGAATCTACTTCGGTGCCTCTGAAAATCAAACAACAAATCAGACAAGCAATTTGTCTTTATCCACTGACTTGATGACCAACATGTCTGTGAATGCCTCCGCACTGACCCCAGGTGGCTATTTCTTCCTGTCCATTAAAGAGTCAGCGATTGCGGGTCTGATCCCGTATATCTTTCTGTCCTTTCTCCTAGCATTTTGCTCTGCCACGGTCAATTACATCATGCCTTTTGTTTTTGGGGCCATCACGGCCACTTTAATCTTTGAAGCAGTGGGTATAGTAGCAAGCTCCTGGGCTCTCATAGTCTCTGGGGTTCTGGAGTTGCTCATTTTGATCTTTGCCATCTATGGTTCATCTGCTCTGCTCCTCAAAGGTTTGACCCAACGTCTAGCCCTCAAAGGCTTTGGGACCCCCCTCTTTAATGTTCTTCTGTTAGGAACGGGCAACTCAGCAAGTGCCCAAAGCATTGGCCAAGAGAAGAAGAAAAACACAAAATATGCTGAACCAATGGCGTTGGGTTTCTTCTGTGACTCTGTTGCTCCTTTCATCTTTGCTTTCTACAGCTTTGGGTACATGAAGTCATTTGGTTTAGGGGCTGCATGGGTTTCAATCATCTCATTTGCCCAGTTGTTCTCCAGCTACTATGCCTATTTGCGCCAAGACTGCTACCACACGACAAAGTTTGGATTTCATGCTACATATTGGCTGATCAAAGCTTGGGATGAGTTTGTGGCATCTGCTCTGATTGTGAATAAGAGTGCAATTGCCTCTAGTAGGGAAGCAATGGTAGGAAACTGGTTCTTCGTGGCAGCAGGCTTGGTTCTGTGTGTAGGAAGTCTGAATATGGACGTCCTGGAAGTGATCCACAACATGCTCTTTGTCCTGGTCACAGTTTCAACAATACCCCAGATTCCACTTGAGGGTTACTACATCTTCTTTGGTGTAGCTTGCTCTCTGTTTACAGTGACCTCCATCTATGGCACCTTTGCACGTCTCATCAACACCATAGCAGAAAAGTTACTTATCCCTGTAGGAAAGCAGCCCGTCTCCACCATTGATTTGAAGAAGGCCTTGAAGTGGGGAAAGTCCAAACAAGAAGACAGGGAGATGGTGGCCCACTCTGACCAGGCCTCAGATGCTCTGTTTTACATTTTAAATGGGGTTGCAGCTCTGTCAGCTCTCCATTCACTTGCGTCCAGTATGAATCCTACCCTCCTTCATCTGTCCATCCCTTGGGTCCTGATCTCTGGAGCAATCGTCCAGGCCTACGTTAGCAGGCTGCAAGTAACAGGGGGTGGCCGGTTTGGGTCAGTCATCTCATCCATCTATGTGGGAGTTTGGGCAACTTGGACCTGGTTTCGGTTTGCAGGTACGTCAGTGCAAACATTGGCGTGGACATTTCTCTTTTTGATTTATAAAAGATTCTTATCCCAAGTTTGTTATTCTCTAGGTAACCTGCTTCAGCTCTCCACAGGAGCAGCTTATGCTTTCACAGCAGGAGCCATCGCCCTCCTGGTCATTAATGCTTTCCTCATGTTGACTGGTAAGGTTAACATCACTGTTTGTGTCAATAGAAGAATTTCTTAATTGATTTCTTTGTTTCAAGTGTTTTTTTTTTTGTATGTGTGTCAGCTGCCTATAGGAACCTGGTTTTGCTGTTTCTAACGACTGTGATGGAAGTTGCTCTCGTCTGTTTCCTGCTCTCCACCCTCCACCGACTGCCATATCAACTAGAAAGTAAATATAGATGAAGCCTAATTTGAAAATATAGGATTGGCTTTTGATTTTAAAAAATCATATATAATGTTACAAAGTCTGTGAAGTTGAATGTTTCTGAAATGATTAAATTTTTTACAGTAGCCATGCTCGCACTGGTGGCAATAATTTGCATATATGGAGCTCTGGCATCAATGGTCAGCTGCATCTTCTCGGAGAGACTCATACCTATGGGTCCCCCCTTAATAAAGGTAAACAGAGAAGAGACCGATTTTGTGCTCCTTCTCAAATGCACTTTATGAACATGCCCCTTCCACTGTGTCCTGCTTTAGGAGGTAGTGAAGCAGGAGACTTCTCTAGAGCTGCCCTGCCCTGTAGCCAACTCACGACACACCAGCAGTCTCTTGAAGATCGCTGGAATTCTGGAGGAAGGAGGCGTGTGCGGCATTCCCACAGACACCGTGTACGCCCTAGCTGCATCCTGCAAGAATCCTCAGGCCATTGAGAAAATATATAACATTAAAGTAAGAATAAAAACTGAGGTGTTATTAAAAGATAGATAGGTTAATATAATATTCAAACTGTGTGCAATGTATAAAACCCATTAACCTGCAATCTTTAACTTGTTTCAGGACAGACCAGCAGAGAAGCCCATATGTATTTGCATTTCTAGTGTGGAACAGCTGGTGGCAGCCAAGCCTCCTTTCAGTCCTCTGCTTTGGGAGTTTATGAGGAATGTCTATCCTGGAGGCATCAGCTGCATTGTCAAAAAAGGAGACTGGCTCTTCAAACTCGGTAAACCGTGTAGTGCAGCGTAAATGCGGTGTTACCGAAATCAGTGCCATTTACCAGCACTCATCTCTGCTTAATGTCTCTGTGTAGGAGTGGGACCAGCTTATGACCGTGTTGGGACAAAGGACAGCATCATGATCCGAGTCCCTGACCACACAGTTACCGGCCACTTATGTAATATTACTGGACCACTTGCTATTACCTCAGCCAATCCAAGCGGAGAGTCAGACAGCACCCACCACAGCATGGTCATCAAGTAAGACCTCATTAAAGGACTGTAGAAAACTGAGCCATTGGTGTAAAGTGCTTACAAAATATTAGTCATATGTCCTGTGATAGCATTTATGGTCCTTTTACAGCAAACTAGTTTGTAGAACAGTGGCAAATGATTTGTTCTGTGTGGCATATTGCTAATAGATGGCCACTAAACACTCATTTGCTCTCCGTTTTCAGTCGACTGGGGCACAAGATCCAAGGAGTTCTGTGTGATGGAGACTCTAATGAAGCTGTCGCTTCCACTGTGGTCAACTGCCTGAAGATTGATGAAGGTACACACAAAAGAGGTCACATAAAATTCAATTTTTGTGTGTTTTATTAAGCACTGTCTAATTTTTTCTTACTCCTTCTACAGGCACCATCACCATTGTGAGAGAAGGCTGTGTCCCTGCAGTTAAAGTTCACCAGATCTTCGACAGAGTGAAAAACACTATGTTGTGATTGTTACGATTCCTTTAAGGGAGCATATTCTTGCTTGGTTGCCTTCCGGTTCTGCAACTTTATCTCTTCTATTTTTTTCTATTCAGTACTCTCAGGAACACTTTATTAAAAATATGCGACTGACCACAGTTATTATAGTTAACTAAAAGTCAAAATGATATGTGAAAAAATATTTTAGTTAACTGAAAATAAAAATAAGAATAAAAAAATAAATTAAAAGAAAATAAAAGAAAAAATAAGAATTTTTAAATAAATAAAATGAAATAAAAATATAGGGTTTTATTATTTGTTAGTTTGGTGAATGTTTTATCACAAGTTGCCTGGTGAGTCATTGGTAGACATATTTATTGAGACTCTGGTTGTTTACAGGACTGTGAGTCAGCTGCTTTCAAAAAGGTCTGTGTATTCTATTAACTAAACAGATTTTCCTACACCATGCCTCTAGACTAAAACTCACATGGAAACTAAAACAATTGAAACTAAAACTAAACATTTTCACACAATAAAAACTAAACGGAAAGAAGAAAATCCGCTCTGGAAACTAAGTCTAACTAAACCAAACTAAAGACTACAAGTCAAAATGAAATAAAAATAAAACAAAACTATAATAACTCTGCTAACACCAGAGTCATCAATAGCTTCTATTAGCTGCAGAAGGAACTTTATTTTGAAACGGTGTGCATGAAGAATCTGCTGTGATACCACAGCTTAATGAAGATAATGTTACTCAGATGTGTTATTGTAAAACAGCTTTTTATGCTAACTGCAATAATATTAACACACACACACACACACACACACACACACACACACACACACACACACACACACACACACACACACACACACACGGAATGGTTGCTGTATTTATGTATTTAAATTGTGCTCTACTGGCAATTAATCTCCTTGCGTGATGTATATATTTAAGCTCATTATGTTTCATTGCACTGATTAATTGTGTGAAAATAAAGAAAGAATTTAACTGATGTTGTCTTCATGTTATTATTATTAATATTGCATAATCATCACTGAAGCAGAGACTGAACCAGTATGCACCAAGCCTTAATTGCCAATGGAGAAACATAAAAGTCATGTCATGTCATAAAAATCACAGTTGCATCAAGGAGTTCATATAAAGTACTGTGCAAAAGTCTCAAGCCACACTTCATTTCTTCATGTTTTTAATTCAATTCAATTGTATTTATATAGCATCAAATCGCAACAATATAAAGTGCCTCATGGCACTTTATATTGTAAAGACCCTACAGTAATTACAGAGAAAACCCAACAATCAAAACAACCTCCTATGAGCAAGCACTTGGTGACAGTGGGAAGGAAAAACTCCCTTTTAACAGGAAGAATCCTCTGGTAGAACCAGCCTCAGGGAGGGACAGTCGTCTGTCATAACTGGTTGGGGCTGAGAGGAGAGAGACAAAAGACACACTGTGGGAGTCAGAATTAAATTGTAACTAATGATGAATGAAACAGAGTGAAAAGAGGTGAATGAAAAGAAATAGTACATCATGGGACCCCCCCCCCCCACCCCCAGCAGCCTAGGCCTATTGCAGCATAACTAAGGGATGGTTCAGGGTCACCTGATCCAGCCCTAACTATAAGC
>JAVDPK010002614.1:75721-93476 GCA_034780415.1 Cichlasoma orientale
AAAATAAGACACTATTTATGACTTGCACGGACAAAACTGCTCATATGCTCAAGAAATGGCCCCCAAATCTCAACAAAATATCTTTTATTCATGAATTGGAAAAGAGGGAGATGTGAGCAGGGTAAAAACAGCCCATCAGCTTCCTTTTCTGAGAAATGTTTGAGGATGCAGATTGTTTTCAGTGTAACTAAGAAACCAGCTTTCACAGCGATGCCACCCCTTGCTGCCCTCATGACTTCCTTTTGTCACTCTGGTGCTGATGCATGATGTGATTTTCATCTTACAGTACGTACACCTGTGTATAAAATCAATAAATCAATGACCGAATAAACAAAACAAATCCATAAATTACTTGTAATATATAGACTATACACTCTTTTTATCTTCTTTAATACAAATACAGGTCAAGTGACCTTTCACAGTGTGGTGCAAAACCCAGAAGTATGCTGAGGAAAATCACTTAGAGCAAAACCCCTCAATCACCATCTGGCTGCTTCTATTGTGTGACATGAGTCAACAGTTTCAATGACATTGAAGGCCAGTTACCAGGAAACAGGCGATGCAGCCCTTAAAGCTTTCTCCACAATGACCAAACATTAACTTTGCAACAACAAAAAACCCACTCAGTGCTACTTCCTTGTATGACTTTCTGACATCTTTGCAAATACATTTTACGGTCCAGCTCATTGTGTCCAAATTCAAATTAGACTTTGAAGTACAACATAAAGAAGAACTAATGTTGTATTTGTGTGCTCGTCTGTTCCTAAAATATTTCAGTGGTTTTACAAAGTCTGGGGAAAAAAATGTATTAAACCGATTTTTACTCTTAACAAGCAAATGGCATGCTATTTCATAATGTTTACTAATTGACTACTAATTGCTTTGTATGCTGTCTATGAACATTATATGGGTAATTAATGTATAATAATTAATTTGTAACACATCTATAAGCATTATTAGGATGCTACTATGAGGCTAAAACATATTAATAACATAAGTAGGCAAGACGGGTGGTATAAATCACAAAACTGTGCCACATATACATTATATTAAATTAATTACACAAACTAATGACAAATATAATTATTAGTGATGTTAATTAATGAATATTATTTGATATAATTGCTTTTTAACAGTAGCTGCAGTAAGCTATTACATCACCATTTATTCAAAAGGGTTATACAAAAGGTGACCTAAACATGTTATTTTTAAATGAAAATGACATTTATCTTTTTTATCTACCATAACATGAAACAATCATTATGCACTCTTAATGATAAAATTATAATTTTTTTAAAATCATAAATCATGTGTGACATACAGAGCCACATTTTCAGCTAATGTCAGTCCTAGTTATTACGGTATAAATTAAGTTAAATGGGTAACTGATCAAGTTAGCACAGTTAAAGTCTGTTATCTTAAGTAAACACTTCATTACAGTTTCAAAATGTCTCTCAGAATAAAAAAAGGAACTTTGATCTGAAACCTGTGTGATTATTTTTGTTGTGAACTATGACGTCTCGCTCTCACACAGCAGCATGTGCTCTGGCTCATACGTTCTGACTCCTACACGGGCCGTTTAATGAAGCTGTCCGTCGAGGATCTGTGAGGCGTCTGTTCGCTCAGAGTGGAGTTTTTGGTTTCCTTGCCTTCTCACTCGGCTCTGCACAGATGTCTCCTACTCTCCTTTCTATTGTGACTGTTTCAGTTTCTCCTTTAATGTGAAGGGAGCACTACATAAAATTATATTTTACACTATAAAGAGACTTTTGAGCAGGTTAGTTATCCACACTTTGGCAAATGTTTCTGTCTGAGCGCTAAAATGACACAAAGAGAGATTTTTACTTTCTCTGTAATGACGGTGCTTTTTCCAGAAGAGAGTCAGTACTAATGATCCTTTGAGAGCTGCTGACACATTTAGTGAGTCTCTTTTTTACCAGACACTCATTTTCTGTGTGGCAGTAAATGCGGCGTACTCGCCCTCCAAGTCTCAGACTGAGTCTTTGTCCCTGTTAGGGTTCTTCGGGCAGAGCGGGTGGTGCTGTTTTCGTTTTTCTCCATTTTGTGTCCTCTTGTCTCCCTCTAGCAGCTGCTGCTCATTATTACAGCGGTGGATGAGCACAGGGTTTTTGTGCTGAGACGTCTTCTGTAACAGCAGTCGCTGCAGGATCTGTTTGTCCGACCGCTCCCGTCTGAAGTCATCCTCATAGATCTTAAGCTGTAGCAAGCAACACAGAGAAAAATGAGAAAAATACACAAGATTCCAGTGACAAACACGTCTTTAAGACATTCAGGGAGAAGATAAAAGAGGGTTTGTCTTTTTATTTATTTATTGATTTACAGAAAAATAGGCTATTTTAATACTTGGAGGAGATGTGGATTAATCATATATGTCCTCTGCAATATCTTTAAACTTCACATTACATCAATGAAATATGGTCTCTAGCTTGACACTATAAACAAAATAACCCGGCACTGCATGGATTTTTCTTGCTTTATTTACATTTTTGAAAGGCTTGGATCAAGATCAGACAGCAAACTAAGTTCCATAATCTTTGCTTAAGGCGTTTAAGGATATGGGTGTGTTCGTCTGTGTGAGTGTGTGCTTTAGTGTGTATCTGGCCATGTGTACAGACAACTGAAACACTACCTGTTCTTGCAATAGTGCCACCTGTTGGCGCATCTCCTCCCTCTTCTTCCTCAGCCTTCGGTTCTCCTGCAGCGTGTGCTTGTGGTCGTTGTGCTCCGTCTGATATTCTGCCTCATAAATCTCGGTCTGCTGACACAAGACAAAAATATGGCAGCGCGCCCACATTAAAGCCGTATCATGCAATCTGAAGACGCTTATTATCGTGGATTTCTGCGTTGCACAGAGCCGCCACTTGGTGGTGCAGTTCACCGTCTCATTGCAGCCCGTTTCAGCATTAAGCAAATCTTTCCCTGGCAACAGTGAGTTGACATCAGTCCTGTTCTCGTCTCATTAGAAACAGACATATTTCTGGATGCTGTGCAGAAGAGAGTAGCCCACCTGACATCTCAGTGCCTCTAGCTGCTCTTTTAAATCCTGCACGTCTTCCCGTGCTCCCAGTGGGGAACTGCTGCTCTGGCATTTTCCCTGATACTCAGCCTCCGGGCTGGAAGAAGCTGGGAAAAATGAGGATGAAGGCTTTTGTCCAGAGCTGCATGACAGGTCAGGATGACTGCTGGGGCCCAAAGCTGGACCTCTTATCAAAGCACTAAAGCTGCCCTTTGATGAAAAAATAAGACAAAGAGATGAGCAACATTGTGATCGTACAGCAGAGAATATTTAAAAAAAAAAAGAAAATGCACAAAGTGAGCAGGTGCAGCTGAGACCCTCTGACTGGAGGAATACCTGTTTGGCAGGTGTGTAGTCTCTCTCTGGGTTGTGCAGCCTGCTCTCCAGCAGCCTGATATATTCTTGCAGCTCCTGGTTCTTCTTCAGCTCTTGCATCAATGCTTGCTCATAGTACTCCTTTGCACTCTGCAGTTCCAAATATAGCAGTGAACATCACACATGCAAACCGCATCTATTATCGATGGCTATTTAAACCAGCTAGACGGTTACTGTTTAGGAATCCCCCAGTCAACCGCACCCACTTCTCAGCGTGTTAACAGATGCTTTGAACAAAGTGTTTGGCGGCGTGTGAGTGCTTAAAATGTTGTTGTATTTACTTGCTGATGTTCAACTTTGAGGAGCAGTCTGTTGTTTAGCTCTTTGATTGCGTTGTTCTCCAGCTCCAAAGCCTCCAGCCTGTGCTGCAGACGCAGCGTGGCACTGCGGTACACCTGGTCCCAGTCCTCGTTCAGCTTCATCAGCTGTGACACATCATCATCACATAATAGTCATCAGTGCCAAGGCTTCCTCTGCAGTAATCAATAGGCATCATTCATTTAATCTTTACTGCCGTCACTCTGTCGTCACTACAACGCTGGCATCACAAAGTGAAGCGAGACACTTCATTCTTACCTCTCTAAATACGTTACAGTTACACCAGCTGAGAGAATATTTCCCCCTTATTTCCTTTTTATTAAGCAGCAACTAATTAAAATCAGGAAGCCCAGGTTGTATAATAGTGAAAAACAGAACTCAAATGAGCGTTCTTCACAGCTTTGCAGCAGTTTTCACGCGACGCCCACGGTTCCCCTCTGGTTATCAGAGAACTAAATGTAATTGCCAACATCAGCAATAAAATGTGGACCGGCAGAGAATCTGTGCTGGTTTAATGCGATACTGTACCTCCTTGTTGACTCTGCGGAGCTCAGTGTTCTTGTTGAGCAGCAGCAATTTCTCCTGGTCAGTGGAGGTGACTGTCAAACTCTCGGTGATCAGAGTCACCTGCTCCTCTGTGGACAGCAGCCTGTCAGCCATGGGACTCGCTTCCTGTGTCCTGCACACCGACACACAGATGCTGTTTATACATGCACACATACGAGGAGGATGCAGTGCTTGCCATAAATAAAATTATGATGAAGAACACCAAGAAAAGGATTTCCATTAATAAGCCAAATACATGTATAGATAAAAAAAAGTCAAGGTACTTTTGAACGCCCACTCCCGTAGAGTGCACTTACAGTGAATCGAATGGGAGCCATTATGCACACCTACGCACGCACACGCGTGCATGCATGCATGCATGCATATTCACATTATGTACAAAAAGTACTCAGACACACACACATTGTGGTGACATTGTGATGTTTTTCTCTGCAAAGTCTCTGTTTACTATCCAATGTATTTGTGTATTGATCGCCTATGGAAACAATGTGGGTGATGATCCCTGGAAAATGTTGATTTCTACTGAACTGCATGGAGGAAAGAAAAATATTTGCAAGGATTAATTAGTCAAACTAGCTTCCTTTCTACTAGCTCTGGTAAGAAAGAGGGGGGGGGGGGTGTATCTGCTCCTGGAGGAACACACAAAACTCTGAACGCAGACCGCAGGGCTTCTTAACACAAAAATACTGCTGCAACCTCACAGGGCTAAGTACTACAAAGAATAACAATTTGCGATCATACCTCATTCCCCTTAAGGCTAAACTCCTCCGCAAACACATGCTTTCATCCACTTATGTTCAGCGTCCTGCTATGTGAAAATCTGTGTTATACAATTCCAGAAAGCAGCAAGGCAATAGCTACAAATAGGAACATGGAAGTCTAATCGTGAGCAAAGTGAGATTATAGGTTAACTTTTGAAGCTATTACTACTTCCACTATTGGTAGCAAGACTTTTTTTCTAATATAAATGTGATGTAATCTGCGAAAAAAAAAAATCTAACGATCCGTCCATTTTCTTCCACTTATCCAATTGAGGGTCATGAGGGTGCTGAAGCCTATCCCAGCTGTCATAGAGTGAGAGGCTGGGCGCACCCTGGCCTGACAGAGACAGACAACCATTTACACCTACAGCCAATTTAGAATGGCCTGTTAACCTAACATGCATGTTTTTGGACTCTGGAAATTCCCCCGATCCACCTTCCAGGAACCAGAAGGACCCGGGGAGAACCCATGCATGCAAGGGGAGAACGTGCTAACACCACGTACCTTCTTGCCGTTACCTTTGTATAAAAATTATTAGAGCTTTATGATAACTCAGTGGCATGCTAGCCTCACTTAGCAACAGCAAATGGTTCATAAATGGTTCATTTATGAACTACGTTTTTCTGAGAACTGCTCAAAGCCCTCATAATAAAACATACATGTATGTTACTGACAAAGCTCAGAAGAGTGACTTTTTCCTTATTCCCTAAAAAGGTGATATTTAAAAAAAAAAAACTGGAGCAAATTATTTAAAAGTTACTTTGGTTCCCCAAGGCCTGTTCTGAGATCTAAAATGATTATTATATTAAAAGAAAGTTTATCCATAGCTAAAAATGCTTGTCTAATTTTACACTCTGTGCCATCTGTCATATTTCTGGGCTCAACGAGAGCGCAAAGGGCTCTAGCACAGACTGTTTATGGTCACTAATAGGGAAATCAGCTACAATAAACCCCCTGCTCTGCAGTTTGGGAGGTGCAGGATGAGGGCAGAAGCTGAAAAGAAACACAATGAAATGAAACGGAGCCTAACTTTAGTGGCCAGTATGGCATTAAATGCGAACGCACCCATGTCCAAAACCCTGTCTTGGCAAGCCAGCACTGTGTATTCAGCCATCCCATTGGGACAACTATGCTCCATGTCTCCCTGATGCAGAGCTTTTTCTCTTCCAGCTTTGACAGCAGATACACACTCTGTGACCCAGTTTCACAAAGTTTTCAATCATATGCCATCTCAGAAGGACACCAAAATGCTGCTGCCTTCTGCAGCAATATGGTAATTTACTGTCGTGGCTTATAATAAAGCGGTAGATAGAATCTTTCCTTCTTGCTGGTGGTAACACCAACAGATACCACTGTATGTGAGTGGACTGGCCACAGTTAAATCCCCTGAGAGGAGGACAAGGCTGCTTTAAGACAGACTAATCATATGGGTAATATATATATATATATATATATATATATATATATATATGCCTTTTTAAGAAATAATAAGTATTATATGACATTTTGCTGGTGCTTTTACATAAGGTCAGTCTTGCGAAACAGTGAACTGAAGCCTACGTTCTTTTGGTGAGCTCATGGGAAACTCCGCAGCTACTCTTTATTCCTCCTCTCACTGAGGGGAACTTCCTCGTTAAACTACACAAGTATCTTTACAACAATGTGATCAGAAAAGGACTTTTTCTATATTTGGAGGTTCAAACTTTTCAAAACGTGTCTAAAATATAGGAGATTACAAGTATTGACAAGATGATTGTTTCACATATAGCTCAGGCTCATGACTCTCAAACTATGTATTTTAAGGAAAGCAGAAACATCGAGGTGGACACAAACACAGCAGACTTGTACAATATAGACAGCCATCTGTGTTAGTCTTAGAGTAAATATGACACTAACTACATGAATGTTACTGTGGTAAGTATGGATTTAAGGCTGTGATTGTCAGGTTTTACACCATTACCTCCTGTTTTTGTTCCTATTTCACATGTAGAAATTTACACCCTTACCATAATTCTTCTTCGGTCGATTTAGGCTCCTGTTGGCTCTGAGGAAAGCTAATATCACTGTTAGGTGAAGCATCTTTCTGTCCTTCTGTTGCTGCTCCAGCTGCTGAAGATGACAATGAAGAAGAAGCTGACAAAGACAGCAGATCTCCATCCATGATTAATCAAATTTTCAAATCTTCAAATCTTCATGAAGTCCTCAAACTAGTTGTTCTTCATACAGTCTCCCCTGCGCGTCTGGTGGGAAGTAAATAGTGTCATCTAGTATTGATACGTAGTGAAAAGAGGAAGTACCCGAGACCAAGAGCCACATGATGCAACGAATAGGAAGTGACAAACTGTTTCAGTTTTTTGCTGATGAGGGTCTGTCCCACTGTACTTAGTTGTTGAAAGCATGGCACCCCCCACACATGTGACCGTACATGATTCAAATGTTTTCCCCGTTGCCCTTTTCTTTGACATCATTTGGAGAATCTGGGAAACTCCAGTTAGTGTAGATTGGGTGAGTGTGTGCATGTGGGTCTGTGCTGGGGACCGTGTGCCTGTTAGATGAGCTGTTTTAGAATAAGCAATTCAGAAAAGAGCTAATAGGTGGGAAGCTGAATAGATATGCATAATTTATGCATGATTATGTATTGTAGGGCATGTAATTGATAATAATGGTAATGCATACATTTATTCATAACACATGATAATAGAGTCAGGCTGATTGCATTCACCAGTCTGCTCATTACTGGGACTGAGGGAAATTGGCTGCAACAGGTTAATTAGTAAATCACAAGTTCATCCAAGGGACAATCAAGTAAATTAAAGGATTTTTGTTAATCATGTTCCTCTTAGTCATACTAAGCTGTCTTTTATTAACACTAAGGAAATTAATTTGCCAACCTAGTTTGCTACATGCTGTTCCCCACCGAGTCCAAGAGATTCAAGGCCAGTTGTGATTAAAAAAAAAAAAAAAAAAGCTGTATGCACCACAGTGCAAACGTAGTCTAGCAGCAATGTAGTGACTCAGCTTTGAGCTAATAAAATCTATTTTCAGTGTTCAACGGTAAATAGAAATAAATCTGCTCCTTTACCATGTAACTCCTTTTTCCAGGGGATAAATACATATTTTGTGAAGCAGCTCAAGAGGAACAAATCTAGGCAACAACTTTTTTTTTTTAGAACAATGGGCTGTCAAAAAAGTTCATACTGATAATAACAGATGTCACACACACCTGTGGTTCAGTATGAAATGTCTTGACAACTACTCTTCAAGGTAATTAGGATACATTGAGATGAGTTTGGCAATTTTCTAAAATTCTGGTTTGGCTATGCCAAAATAACTGCAAAGCTAATGGGATCTCACTCAGTGTTACTTTAGAGCTACACTATAGAGACACTTAGATACACATGCAATGCATGCCAGAGCCTGTGCAGCTTGCTCCAGTGTCTGACCCATTCCAACAGAGACACACAGGAAGTGATTCACTTGTTGTGCAACTCTTTGTAGCTGATGGTTAGGCCGTTTTCCCTTTTCACCCTTCAAAGTAAGAAAGTAAAAGTAGTTCTTTGGAGGACAGTTGTTTCTATTTTTGTGCAAAGCTCATTGAACTTTGTGCTATATAAATATAATAATAAAATAATAATAGTACATAAAATACAAAAATTGTTCCAGTCTAAATTCTAATTCTAATGAATGTACTCAGCTTGACTCTGTTATGTAGATGCTGAAGTACCACGATTACAACGTATGGATGTTTGCACTCGTCCACTTTAACCCCTGAGCACAGCGCTATAAATGATACATAAATTATATAGTGTTATCTCTTTGTATGTGATAAGCCCCAGTGATGGAGACTACACCAGTAAGATTGGCTTTCATTTGTTATTGTTCCTCTATTTAGGCTCAAAACGGTTTGATGTTTGAAGGCGCAGTGATGGAAATAATAACTGCCCTCAAATGTGTTAAACCTAAAGGAACAAGTAAAAGTAACGAGTCTGTTTTGAAAATGTAAGGAGTAAAAAGTACAGATATTTGTGTAAAAATGTAGGGAGGAAAATTAAAAAGTTGTCATAAAAATAAATACTCAAGTAAAGTACAGATACCTGAAAATTCTACTGAAGTACAGTAACAAAGTATTTGTGCTCTGTCTGGCACCAAGATGTCAGCAACAGATCCTTGAGGTCCTGCAAGCTGTGAGTTGGGGCCTCCATAGATCTGACTTGTTTGTCCAGCACATCCAACAAATGCTTGATTGGATTCAGATCTGAGGACATTTGGAAGCCAAGTCAACACCTCAAACTCATTGTTGTGTTCCTCAAACCATTTTTGTGGCAGGATATTATCACTTGGGGTTCAGTATCTTGCCCAAGGATACTTTGGCACGCAGACTGGAGCAGCCAGAATCGAACCACCAACCTTCCTATTAGTAGCGGTAGAGGATGGCTGTGGCGCTACCTCCTGAGCCACAGACACCTTGTGCTTGCAGCAATGCTTAGTTAGGTGATCCGTGTCAAAGTAACATCCACATGGATGGCAGGACCCAAGGTTTCTCAGAAGAACATTGCCCAAAGCATCACACTGCCTCTGCTGGCTTGCCTTCTTCCAATAGTGCATCCTGGTGCCAGCTGTTCCCCAGGTAAGCGATGCACACTCACCTGCCATGTGAGTCAGCATGGGCACTCTGACTGGTCTGCGGCTATGCAGCCCCATATGCTACAAACTACGATACACTGTGTATTCTGACACCTTTCTGTCAGAACCAGCATTTTTCTGCAATTTGAGCTACAGTAGCTCGTCTGTCGGAACGGACCACACGGGCCAGCCTTTGCTCCCCATGTGCATCAGCGACCCTTGGCCGCCACGACGCTGTCGCTGGTTCACTACTGTTCCTTCCTTGGACCACTTTTGATAGATATTGACCACTGCAGACCCACCAAGAGCTGCAGTTTTGGAGATGCTCTGTCCCAGTCGTGGCCCTTGTCAAACTCATTCAACTCCTTATGCTTCCCAATGTCCTATGAGAAAGCACTTGGCAACAGTGGGAAGGAAAAACTCCCTTTTAACAGGAAGAAACCTCTGGCAGTTTAATAACTACAAATGATTAAATACAAACTGGTGTATAAACACATAGAGAGTGAAAAGAGATGAGTGAAGAAGTAAAGTTCAGTGCATCATGGGAATCCTCCAGCAGCCTATGTCTTTTGCAGCATATCTAAGGGAGCACGCATGGTCACCTGATCCAGCCCTAATTATAAGCTTGATCAAAGTGAAACTGTTAAGCCTAATCTTAAAAGTAGACAAGGTGTTTGTCTCCTGAATCCAAACCGGGAGCTGGTTATTCTTTTGCGTGGTAGCCTGAGTATTCCTAGAGGATTAAAAAAACGAGTGCAATCAGTTTTTATCATATGGAGAAAGAAGCAGTGTGGGATTTAAGTGGCTTGATCAAAGTCACAGCCCTTTTAGCATTTGATGTGCCATTCTGATATAAAAAGGGGAAGAGCAAAAAAAGTGATAGCCAGTAACTCTGACTTGCTCCAGTGGTTCCATTCACATGTCTGTGCCATCTATCATGAACTCCAGTCAGAGTATTGCTGTGCCAAGCAGAGGCTTTGCTGGGAGGCCAAACGAGGGAGAAGCTGTGCAGTGCCGTTTATTGACCCACGCCACTATCAAAGCCAAGGACAAATGGGCTGCTACTCCACGATGGGATTGATTTTTAGTCTAACAAGAGATCGTAGAGAGGAACAGAGAGTGTCCCACAGAGTGAGGACGACTGAGGGGTGGATAGTTCTCCCGCTATGCAGCGGCTTCTGTGTGTGTGTGTGCGGACTGAATTCGTTATTCCCCGTAAGAAAAAAAGTCAGGGTTTAAAAATGGACTGGAACAAATTAGGCTCTTCAGCAATATGCATCTCTAAAATAGCCACTTTATAACCATAACAGTTGCTTCACCTGCCTAATCACTCATTTAGTCTCCAGCTATCAAAATAAATGAGCTCTGATGGATGTGTGTCTCAGCTGCGTGGCTGTGGGTGAGTGGAGCTGCTGAAAGTCCAGGAGGACGTCCGCTAAAATGCGGAAATTCTGTGTTCTTCCAGTTCAAGTGAAAGAAAAAGGGAAATGACCCCTCTCACGCTGCTGTTTTTGTTTTGTTTTGTTTTATTTGCGTTTGTGTTTCCCTGGTTTCATTTTGGAGGCGGGTGGAGAGGTAGAGGTGGGTCCAGGGAGAACATAGGCCTCACACCACTTCCCTTAGTTCCCCTTCTCTATTTTCTACTGCATTTTATTAAGATTTTTACTTATTAAGCCCCTTTATGTTATTATTTATTCATTTATTTCTTTTGTTATACTTGTTTTGTCATGTTGTATTTCATTTACTGCATTTATGCTACTTTATTTAAGCCATTTTATTCCACATTGTTTAATATTTTGATTGCCGTAACAGAAATTTCCCAACTATGAGATAAATCAAGTACATCTAATCTTATCTCAGCGAGCAGGAACTTTGCTTAGTTTGTGGTTACGATTTGTTTTATTTTATCTTTATTTCTTGTGTGAATTTTGCTTTAACATACCTTATCAATGCAACTACGCTACCCCCCAAAAATCTACATATTTCTTTCACAGTAATATTATTTTAATTAAATTTGATATCTATTTAAGATTATCTGTGTGGTCTCCATTATTAGTCTAGACCATGAGCCAGTTCATTACAACAAGCAAGCACTGAACATACCAAAATACCACACAGAGCCACAAAGAGCAGTTTTCTCTAACAAAGTTTCTTCATATGCACAACACAATGTCACATTAATTTCATTTGCAACACAGAAAGCCTCACCACTGATTAATGTGCATCCCATTAAGACTGAAAGAAGCAACGGCAGACAAGGATACGGCATAAATCATTTGGGTTCATCAAAGAAAAAAAAAATATGTTAGCATACCGACTGAAACAGTTTAGGGTCATAATATAAATGGCTCTTTAATTAGGCATCAGAGGGCACGCTTAGTTTTTCCCCTCTTCATTACACCGACATGGAAACCTTACAAATGTTTAAAATTTTCTCTGTTCTGATCTTCAAAAACTCTAATAGCGGGGTAACAATCTCCTCCAGAGGGTTGCATCAACAAAACAAACAGGTACTGTCATTCTAAACTGATATTGATCGCACAGATTGATGCAGCTTTCTTCTCACAGCAGCACACCTACAGATACCACAGCACAACGAGGGGGGAAAAAAATGTCAGAGACGAAAGAAGTGAACTGTTGTTGTTAGAGATAAAGCTCGAGGTTTGAGTCAGGGGGGAAGGACATCACTCTCTGCCGGTGTAACAGCTGACAGAGAGGAATTGGATCTTGTGTGTTTTGTACTTTCCAGAACAATGACAGCTGAATTTAGCATTTTAAAACACCAGCAGTTGAAACAAAAAAGACCAAAAAAAAAAAAAGCTCTATTTACACCTGTTTGAGTAAAAGTTTGCACGAATGAACTATATAGGTGTCGGTCTCGTCCGGCTTCCTATTGGGCCACACGCGGAGCAGGAAAATTGGAAAGTATCGAGAGGTGGACTGTGAATGATTGCTTTAGGTTTTTTTCAATGTGATTCATTACAAAAAGTAGAACGGCGCCGTTCTTATCCTGTAAGACCTTCGAGTTGTTTGTTTTCGCTGGAGGATTTTCTCGCTGCAGATCCCGAATGACCTCTGATGCAATTTGAAAAGCCCTGCGCTGCAGAAAGGCCGACGCACCGAGTTCAGCAAAGTTTAAATGTGACTCTTGCTATTAATTTGGCCAGTTAATCACAAATGCTCACTATTCTCCATTAACTAAGCTTTTAATGCCCCCATTAAGAATTAATGTCAGCCTATTTTGCACTTCAACATGGGTGAGCTCATTAGAGACAATCGCTGAACATGGCTCTTCTCTGCCCGGCCATGACATAATACATTAAAGCCCTGGGTTCATGGTCTAGATTATAGTGTTGGGGAGTAAATCTAATCTGGCTCATTTAAGTCTGTAACACAGGCAGGTCTATCATTATATCCTTGTACAGTTTAGCTCTCTGTTTGAGTTTCCACTATGCTCTTTTCCCTCTCTTCATTTGTCCTCACTCGCCGTCCTTTCTTTTTTTGTCCTCCACCAGGACAGAGCACTTTGCATATCTAGTCTAGACCAATTCCAGGTAGCCATGACCCCTATTTATCAGCTGCAGGAATTATAACAGGTGTCAAAGCGGCAGGGCAGCACCGAGTTCCTCGGCTGCTCCCGCTGCGAATCACAATCACAGCGTGATCGGAGAATTACAGTGAAATGCTGCCTCGATCTCTTTCATTTAATTAGAAATGCTTCGGAGCTGAAGTCGATCTGCCTATCACGCTGACTTGTGACTGGAGAAGAAGGCGGCCCCCAGTCACAACATCCATCAGCGCTAGAAACTGTCAGGTGTGTGCGTATTATAAATATTGTAAAGGTAAAGGGGTGCGCGTAGGTGTGAGGGCAGCAGAACTTTGCAATATCACAGCAGGCTGCTTCCAAAAGATTTCATTTTCTACATCTCCCTGCACCCTAATCTAGGTGCTGGCATAGAACTGGAGCGCTGAACTGACCGAGAGAGAGAGCGAGAGAGAGAAGGATTGTTTGGAACATGCAAAGCATTGGAGTGCCTGCAAGGATATCAGGGAAAGGAGGCTAGCAGAAATAGACTTTTGTAAAGATAAATTACTGTACCGCTAGGTACATTTTGCCCATTTTACTCCACAACATCCAATTATACCCTACCATTCAGAAAGTATACGGATAAAATATGCCACTCATGATTTCATGCAGCCGTCAGCTTTTATTCTGTACTTCCCCTGGGATACTTGCACGGGGGGGTCAAAGAACACACAGCTGATCTGACAGACAGCTCGAATCTAACACCACGCGATAACAAGCCAGGTCGGTCAGTGTCATTCACGTGCTTATAACTGGACCACAATGCGACCGAGCTGAGACAGTAAGCACTCTCATAACTCTACTGCTGTTGCTTCTGCTTAGCCAGTCTCTGCGGCAGCACTGTGAGGTGACTGTATATGGCATTTCATACATCTTGGCCAGCCCCTTATTGTATTACAATTGCTTAGCCATATGAATGAGCAGACAGAGCAGCACATACTTGCTGAGAAGACAGAAATTCTCATTATAGTTATTTCAAATCAGCGTGTGGTCATTATGGGGCCAGAGTGAAGTAAATAGAAATTCCCTGACCTGTGAAATATGTATTTATATGCCACACCTTGATTATTCGAAAAGCTTGGAGTGTATGTGTGTGTTGGCTAGAAGGAAAATGAACTGAGGTGGAATGTGTGCTGAAAGGGGCAGGGAGGCAGAGAGCCTGTAAGGAATGACAGAATCAATGGGGTCAATTAACATAAGGAGAGTACCGAAAGCAAACACTATATCAAATCTATCTGTAATCCACTATGTGTTTCTTCAGTGTGTGTGTGTGTGTGTGTGTGTGTGTGCGTGCGTGCTCTGACAGGCACATCTGAATGCAGCAGCAGTCAGCATAAGATATGCACTGGAGGAGAAAGTGAAAAAAAGGTCATTTCCCCTCAGTGGCTGACAACAAGTCTGAGGTGGTGAAATGTGAAAGGAAAAAAAAAAAAGATAGAAAATACTTCGTAAACTCATAATTCTGAGCTTATGGAACACCAAGAGGACAGCTTTGTTTTGCAGTACATAATTGTCTTTATCCTTCATGTGTTTGGGCTGAAAACCAAATTGGTGGAGGGGGAAAATAGAGAGATTAATTAGACCATAAAGGTGAGGAAAGTCCTGACTGTTCAGTTTACCAAATGTGGTAATTCTACATACATTAGTAATCGTTTCCCTTATGCTGTTTGACCTGCCCACTGATTCTTGTATGTTCCTGTTCCTCAGGTGCTCCATGCCAACGCACCCTTCAGCTACCCAGCCTGCTCATCCTGCTCGTCATTCCACATCCACTTGCTCATCTAAAAGAGCCCGCCACGCTCTCCGCTCTGCCGGGCTCAGCTCGTCCCACGCTTCCCAACCTCACTCCAACCTCTGTTAGCCACGGCTCACCGTGAGCTGTCGCCTAGGTGAATATTGATCAAAGTCCTTCTAAAAGGAAGCAACTTTGGTATTTAGGAAGTCATTTTTAAGCATGTACCCAAACGCACCTGAACATAAAAACTGCATGTAAAGAATCACCGAAAAAAATATACTCAAAAAGTTTGCTGACTTTTCCCCCAAATAAGGTTTGTCAAAGATTAGACTTATAGCCTAATAGTTAGAGCTGGATCAGGTGACCCTGAACCCTCCCTTAGTTTCGTAGGCCTAGGCTGCTGGAGGGGGCTTTCCATGATGCGTATTGAGATGAGTGTTTCTTCTTCACTCGCCTCTTTTCACTCTCTGTGTGTTTATGCAGGACTTTGTATTTAATTATTAGTAGTTATTAAACTCTGGCTCTCTCTCCTTGTCTGTTTGTCCTGCCTCTCTTTGCTCTCTTCTCTTTCGCTTCACCCCCCAGCTGGTCCCTTCACCTGGCTGCCCCTCCTTGAGCCTGGTTCTGCAGGGGGTTTCTTCCTGTTAGAAGGGAATTTTTCCTCCCCCTGTTGCGACGTGCTTGCTCATAGGGGGTTGGGGATTCCTTCTAATATTGCAGGGTCTTTACCTTACAACATAAAGCACCTTGCGATGACTGAAATGACTGAAATGACTGACATAAACATGAGCACTGAGCATTTGTTAAACTCGCCTAATGCGATCTCCAGTATTAACCATCAGTTAAGACTTACAGGGCAGAACACAAGCCTCATTAACTGCACTTTCCTGTTTTCTGCAGCCTACAAGCAACAAACCTCAGTTACATTTTCAAGGAGGTCCACTTTTAGATAAAGCGGCTTGATGCATTGGGTTCATTCCCCTTGCTCATCAAAGCCAACTCTGAAACCTTTTCAGATTGCAGTCTCCACAGCTAAAACATCAGATCACCCTTGACTGTGATGATTAACTTTGACTTTCTAAAATCGGTGGGCTGCCCCTTAAGGTCTGCCTGCACTAAACCAGCTCAATAAACTGAGATGTGCTAAATCGATGGCAACCTTCAGCCAGTCATGTGGAAGAAAATGTAAGAGCAGCCATTTTGTGTATATTCATGGGTCTCATTGCATTAACACCTTTGAAGGTAACTTGGCAGAGAATGAGATAATGATGCTCGGAGACAAATACCTGCGTTGGGCCTGTTATAGTAAATGGTTTCATTATGCTTCCCAGGTTCCAGACAGTTAGTTCTGCCTTTGCCTTCTTCTCATTTGCTCAAATCCAATAGCACAATTTATGTGGGGTGCTGGGAAATGATAAATTATATTATGCTGGCTAATAAATATGAAATCCCTGGATCATTAGCCAGATTAGATTGGAGGGGAAAGTGCATAATCAGCCTATGGATGCACTACAGGCGGGCAGTCATCGATATGGTGGCATCAGCTCACTCAAAGAATCAGACAGCGGTGGAGCGACAGTTAGAGACAGTCAGGGGTATAAGAGAGAGAAAGAAGGCAGTCTGAAAGGATTAATTCAGTAATAGAGAGCAGCTAGAAGCAATTACAGAATATGAGCATCTATTTAGTATTCAAATGGGACTGTTATTACCATGGCAGTGCAGTTCTTTAGTCTTGGACCTTGAAGAACGCTGCAGGATGTGAAGTGGGGAATAGCTGGAGATAAAAAGATAAAAGTTTCCTGTCAGTAATATTACACAACAGTGAGAGTGGGCAAAACAGTGGAGATGAAGACACGCGTCTTTGTGTTTTGAGATATATTGTGCTGACATCACTTTACATCCAGCGTTGCGTTTGACTCCGAGCCTCCGACTGAGGCTCGGAGATGGTGTAGATGCAGCTCCACAGAACGCTGCAGCGGGCCATCCCTCCGCCCCGCTGACAGGCCAGTCGATGTGTTTAATCAACCAAAGACACGCTATAGGGAAACGGGCCCTGCATCAAAGAAGTGCTGACACATTAATTCACCTCACCTCCAGACATAACAGCAGACTGTATCTGCTCTGCCTGAACTGGGGCAGCTGAGTGCACTCTCACATTTACAGTCATCATTACAGAGATAGAGAAATAACCTGAAAGCAAAAAAAAAAGAAGAAGAAGAAGAAAATATTGAGCAGGAAACGAGGACGTGTGCATGCTACACGATCAATATTGTATTCGAGTATTGCTTTGTTCTAACATCACAGAGCGATGAACTCGTTCCAGATCTGCTGTTCAGTCTGATGGCTCACCATCAGCTGTGTCCCGAGAGCGCAGCTGCTGCACTGCAACTTGCACTCTTTGAATATGTCTTCTTTAGAGATTTTCTTTATTTGTTGAACACACAAGACGTCGCGCATTTGTTCCTTAACGAGGTGCATTCATGAAATCCACACTAATTTTTTGCAGATCTTGCTCAGTTTCATGTCTTTCATTATAAATACAAAGTGGGAATACAAACAAACACAAAATCGTTGTTTGGAATTTCGCTTTTTTACAACCACAGTGTTGCTGAGCACACAATACACAGGAGTCTTCTGGATACACAACAGAAACACCTGATTGTTTGCTGTGGTCTGCACTTTATCATTAATGCCGTAGAATCTCAAGGGGGGGGGGGGGGTGCCGGGGAATTTCCCGATTTTTAGAGGGTTA
>JAVDPK010002614.1:93486-109227 GCA_034780415.1 Cichlasoma orientale
CCCCCCCCCCCCCCCCCCCCCCCCCCCCCCCCCCCGGGGAAGTTCCAGATTTGTAGAGGCTGAAGACCGTTAGCAGAAACATCACGATGTTCTGTCACGCTGACTTGTGTTTGTTCCATGATGTGTACAGTTCAGCTGCTCAGGCTCTGATTTATTTGCCTTCATGTTAGATTAGCAAAGGTGGGCTGCTGGATGGATGCCAGCAGAGAGGGGTGTAATCAAAGTAACGCTCTGCATACTTTTAAACTAAGCTGTTAAAGAAAGCACTGCTGTCTCGCTGATTTCTGTGTGGATGGGCTTACTGCCCTCCATCGTCATTTCTCGCTAGTTTAACGTAATAGGTGTAGTGATGCCATTTGAATACCAGTAACTGTGTTGTGTTTTTCCCGAAAAATATTGGTGTGACAATAAGATATTACTCTGAGCACTAAATCCCACTCAAAGTAGTCTGAAAATGTTAAATGTGCTCAAACAGTTAAAAATATGCCCAGAAAAATACTAGAATTAAGCTGATTTCAGAAGAATGTCATGAGCTACAGTTGATAAAGCAGCAACTTTTTAGCAGTGTATGGAATATATAGCAAAAAAAAAAAAAAAGCTTGATAGTCAGGCTGCAATGCTGACTGTGAAGTTCCTCTCATCTGCTAATACCCATTTGCATTTGGAAGCCCTTCACCAAATCATAAAGTTGACGTATTATCTCCTCAAAGCACAGGCTCCGTTTCACTTCCACTGTCTCCTTCTGGGATTGTAAAAATGAGGAATAGGCAGTGTCATTCATGGGACAGTGACTTTTCCCAAGCAGCTTTCTTTAAGTAATAAAAGTCCCGAAATCTCTGAAGTAAATCTGCACTTAGGTGCTCATACAGCGCCTTCGAGCCTTAGCTCAGGTCTAATTCACCTTACAATATGCTTCTCATTCGTCACATGAAAAGAGCTCACCTGTCATCAGGTGTAACCCGGGGGGGGTAAGTGCTTCACCAAAGGACACGCCGGCGTGTCAAAGGGCCGAGGATCAAACTGCCAACACTGTTACGAGCATGCAATCCACTCTACCACTTGAGCTATGGACGCCACACAAGAAGCACAGAAGGGTCACCAGATTTCACGGCATTTTTATTCTTCGTCCCACATCTGGAGACAAAATAAGAGTGAGATAACAGAAAACACAGGACTATATAAAAACTACTGCATGATGCCATAAGAAAAAACTTCAGCCTCCCTTTATTCTTATTGTACAGTATTTACATAACAAGAGATTTGGGAAAGTTGCATTCAAATATAGCATATTTCACTAATTCCCAGCATTGCATCCCACATTGATTTTATTGGGATGTGGTCACCCTATGCACAAGACTTTATAAGACTTTGTCCCATTCTTATATTCATGTCAGGCTTTTCACCATCATACTATCTCCGTACATCATTGTCCTGCCTATCATGAGGCTTATGTCAGGTAAAACCTTCAGTGCCACCATGAGAAATTGGTTTTCTGTCACTTATTCTTTCTCTTGATCCTGTGACACAGGATTTCTTTCATATGTACACACAAGCCCTTATTTTTGTTTCATATATTCAAAGAGCGTTGGGCAAGAAAGTAAATTTATTTGAGGATATGGCTTGTAAGATTACATTTCCTCTTACATCATGCGTTTCCATCTGCTTTGCATCCTCCACCCACCTCTTCCACCAAAAGAAAAAAAAAAAGATGATGGAGGCACTGCTCTAGCCCTCTAGGTTTCCTTATGCATTCCACTGCCCCTCTGCCTCGGCCCGGCGTCGTTAGCTCACTGCAGGCCTAATTGGGCTGCGTCTAATAACAGCAGTCCCCGGGGTGTGCTCTAATGAACAGAGAATATAATTAATGCCACGGTGACGGATATTGGCTCTTGGCCCTCAGGCAGGACCTGCTCAGCATTCAACTTCTTCACCAACTTGTCTCTCTCAGTCTCGCCATTCACTCCACTGAGCCACATCCACCAGAGCTTCAATATGTATTCACCCAGGTTTCACCGATTGGTCTCCGCTCCAGAGTGCTCACTGCTCTGAAAAAGCTACAGATGCATTAACTTCCATTTCCATATTAATCCTATTGTAAACGGCGTTTCGATTTGCAAGGCTTACTGTGAATTTTAAACATGTCTGTGTGCATGTGCGATAAGCTGAGAGAGGGATGCGCGATCGCGTGTGGGGTCCCGGTGCTGTGTCAGCGCCATGTGTCAATGGGGCGTCCAGGTGAATCCAACACACTCACACACACAGACAGAGGGAGTGAACAGCCAGCTGCTCTGCCAGTCAGCGAGCACGCCTACAGGCATCTATCTAGCTGTCCGCGGCTCTGTCACGCCTCGCAGGAAGACGCTGATTGATTCACCCGCGATCCTGCCCTTTCTCCTCTCTCGCGACGTCTCTCTTCTTTGCCCTCCCTCCTCCATCTGCTCCAACCATCTGCTCCAACCTTCTAAGTCTTTGCTCCCATATGTACAGTTTGATTCTTCTCTTCCTGCTTAGCCTCTTCACTTCACACATGTTTGGGCTGCATGAGATTACTTTTTGGGAGGCTGTGCGTGCGTGTGTGTGTGTTTGTTTGGGGGGGGGGGGGGATTGCACAGGAGTAACACTTTAAAGTAAAGAAATTCTAGAGTTGGAAAGTTCTTTGTGGCACAATAGCACCCCCTGGTGGCAGCTCACCGCAACTACACCCACACAGGTATGAGGACTTCCACTTTGACTTCTCCGGCCGGCCTTTTGTTCGGAGTGAGCTCTTTAATGAGCCTCCAGCAAGGAACAAAATGAGAGGAGAGATGAGGTGTGAGATAGAGAGAGAAAAGAAAAAAGTTGGCAGGATAGAGAGCTACAGTAAGTGGGGGTAAAATAAAAAAGAAAGAAAAAGATAACAAGGTGTTGCTCTGTTGCTTCATTTGGCTAGGTGTTAAGCTGGACTAGTAAGTAAGGCTTTGGCAGGGTTAAAGAAGCAATATGTGCACACTGAGAGGCACCATACTAATGACCAAGCTAGAAACTGACGGGCAAAATGACTGCACAGATGTCCTTGTTTGCCTCTGTGTCTGAGTCTGAGTGTTTCTAGGTGACTGCATACCTTTTAATGCGTGCGTTTAGGTCATGTTTGTTTGTCTGCGGTTGCCGCTGCTCTGCTTCTCCTTGACTGACAGGTCATTAATGCACACGGAAGCCCACATATCTGTCAGGCTGACAGAGTAAAACCAAACCATTATGTTAAAACCATTAGCAGGAGGCAGAATTCATGACATGCATGGTTTCCACGCCAGATGACTAAAATAGCTATAAATGGATTAAATTAAATATGCACACATCCTGACTGACACAGACAAAATGCTCTTGCATTTATGATTTCAGCACTGTAACGCTGTGGGACGATAATAATGCCTTTGTTTTAATCAAAATGAAAATTTCCTTTCCCCCCGTTGCGCACTGCTGTTGGGCACACGTGCATGTGCGAAGAGTAGGACAATTATGCTGTAAGAGCATCCATTCAACATCTTAACATCACAGTGCATTGCACTCAGCTGCACTGACCTTGGCTGTAATTGCAGCAGGACCTTTTCTTTTATGCACTGGTCACCAGGATAGAGAAATTAAATGTCAACCAAGCCTGAGGGAGGAAGAAGCAAGGTATTGCACTGTATCGGGCTGGAAGCTATCCAAAATGTCCGACACTCAGTCCCACTGTTCTCTCTGCTCCCCTCAAGGGAGAGTTCCAGTTTTTGTACACACACACACACACACACACACACGCACACGCCATCAAGTACTTGGAAAGATGTCAGAAACAGTAAAACCCTACACTGAAATAGATACTAATGGAATTCTATGAGAGTCTATTTAACTGAGTACACACATCTATTCATTCAAGCAGGCAACCACAGTAGCGAAACACAACTACTCAAATACAGTACACACCACGCACACACAGACACACGCAGACACACAAACACCTGTCAGTAAATGATATAGAAGACAGAGGGATGAAGAGTATTCACATTTGGAGGGGAAATAGAGCATGTGGTGACAGCAGAGTGGTGGGAGCATCCAGGGGGAGTTGGTGATGTGCAGCTGAGAGGAACAGCTTTGAGTCAAGGTTTCTCAGAGTCACAAGGGGAGGAACACAACGCCAGGCTTTTTAAAATGTTTTATCATTCAAAAAGTGTCCGTGTCCTTTTTTGGCTATGCGCCGTCGCCACACTCCTGCAGCCGTGCTGAATGGGACTTGAAATGGAGTAAAATTTGATTTTTTCCTTGGGCACGTTTAGAAAATGCCAGTGTACTCCCAAGTCTCGTTTAGACGATGCACAACAGACTCATTTATTTTATATTGCCATCCTTTTTGTTGCTATTTGTCTTGTGACACACAAAACATCACTGTGCTGTTAAAATATCATGACAAATTTGCTGTCTTTATCTTGTTTTTCTTCATTTTTCCCCCCCAAATCCCATTAGTGATCCGCATTTAAATACTGTTTGATATTCACTGGAAGCTACTGACAATTCTTCAACTACTTTTTGACGATAACATCACATACATTAAGTGTTAACTGACTTTATTAGGTACACTATTAGTACAGGGTTGGACCCCATTTTGCCTTCAGAACTGCTTTAATTGTTCATGGCACAGATTCAAGAGGATGCTGGAAACATTCCTCGGAGATTCTGGTCCATATCGATATGATGATGTCACACAGTCGCTGCAGATTTGTCAGCTGCACATTCATGATGTGAATCTCCCATTCCACCAGTGGACTCATTGTCATGTTCAAGAAACCAGTTTGAGATGATTGGAGCTTTGAGGCATGGTGTGTTATCCTGCTGGAAGCAGCCATCAGAAGATGAGTACACTGTGGTCGTAAGCCTGTGTAAATTATAGCCTCAGTTTCCTGTTCTTTGCTGACAGGACTGGTACCCAGTGTGGTCATCTCCATCAACCTTGGCATGGTGTGCATTCAGACATGCTCTTCTGCATACATTGGTAGTAACGAGTGGTTATTTGAGTGACTGCTGCCTTCCTATCAGGTCAAAGAAGTCTGTTCATTCTCCTCTGACCTCAGTTTCAGACCATCCTCTGTAAACCCCACAGATGGTTGTTTGGGAAAATCCCAGCAGAGCAGCAGTTTCTAAAAAAAACTCAGACACCTTTTCTTCCTCATTCTGATGCTTGGTTTGAACTTCAGTAGGTCATCTCCATCATGACTGCATGCACATGAACACACTGAGTTGCTGCCATCTGTTTGGCTGATTAGATATTTGCTTTAACGACCAGGTGTACCTAAGAAAGTGGCGCGTGAGTGTGCCTACATTGCAAACACAAAAACAAGCAGAACTGCGCGGTTGATCGGTTTGATACCGTTTGCAGGATGTTGACAGCACAGCAAACGCACCGCCTGAATAATCCTGTCAGTTTATAGATTTTACATTTAGTTTTAATAATAGTAATCGTAAAAAGCAGCTGCTGAACTTTAATAATAATATTAAATGTTATATTACCATCCAATATGGCGGCTTTATTGACACATCGTTCTACTGCACCGCAGCTATCAATGCAGCATTAATTTATTGATAGATTGATTTATTTGTGCTGGATCTGCTAGCTATATCAGGGTACCTCAGACCGCCTTTTTTTTTTGAACAGAACATTTCGATGGCAGCAGTTTTGGGCTTTGTGCTGCCTGAGTTCTTCTTTGATTTATTACTTTTGCGGGCAGTTGGAAAACAGCTTATAGGCGCCGCCTTCTGGCTTTAGTAGTGCACTGCATCCCATAAGCTGCCAGTAAACTCACGGGAAAATAGATTTTAGGATGAGAAATAGTTCACTTTCTTCATAACTAAGCTTCCCAGAACCTTTGAAATGTTGCAGAGTACACTGTTTAAGTCTGACAGGAATATAACTTACTTTAGTCAAGCTTCTCAAAGCTTTTTAGATTTAGCTCAAAACAAAGAGGCAGCAAAATCACCAAAACACACATTCATCCCAGTTATTTATTTTCTGCAGGTCTTAGCGCTAACTTAGGTTGTCAAGATGGCTTTTAGTGGATTCACTGCCAGTATTTTCCTCTTTACCCAGGGATTTTCCTTACAAGGTGGTTTTAACAAAGGTGTTTTTTTTTTTGTTTGTTTGTTTGATTTGTTTTTTTTTGCTCAGTCCAGGCCAACAAAGCTTAAAATAGACAAGAATAGGAAAACCGCCACATGAAGCCTGAGGGAAATTTCTCTCTACTAATAGGGGTTAAGCCCACTGTTGCCATACATCTCAGTGATGAGAAAGGAAAAAAAATAAATAAAGCATTTGGTCTTCTCCTAATGCTTCTAATAGATCACTGCAGTAAGCAGCATACGCTAAAAGTAAGAGGAGAATTCTCTGTAGAACATCTTCTTCAGAGTTAGGATAGATTAATGCAACAAAATGCCATTTTGGCCTGGTAAAAACTCTGGAGAGATCCCTGAATATTATGTACAATAAGCTCTTTTGCTATCATCGCTACTTAACAAAAGACCATATGAGACTCGCTGGTTAGGAAGGTTCATTCAAGACTCCTCGTCACATGTAAATGTTAAGATCCTGGGTCTTACACATACACTGGTATTATATGATGAGTCATCATCCATATCTGAAGTGGGGGCCTAAGTTTGCCATTATTTTACCACAAGACTTATGAAGAAACTGAAATAGCGTCCCACTTTTAACTGAAGTTAATTCCATTGAAAGTGACACTAGTTCATATTTCCACCATGCAAATGATTTCAGAGGCAGCAAACATTCATAACATTACCCCACTGCAAACCTTCATTCGCGCATATAAAATCCCCAGTTGGATGAACATGCCGGAATGGAACAAGCAGAAACAGCCTATTCGTGAGCATCTAATACAGACACTGTCAGTAACAGTCTGTACATACTGTACTCCTGACAGTTTGACGCCTTGTCCCGCTGGGCAAATCAGGCACGCCGTTTAAATAAGCTGCGATTAGTATTCCATCGCTATTAAACATTTTGGGCACACGGTGCAGCAGTGGAGTATTTTGTTTGTGCGTTTCTGCTTTTAACTTGAAATTTATTCCACAAAATTGAATCACACAGTGAAACTCGGCTCAGTTTGACACACATCGCTGGCCCCAGCTTGTAATCACTTTATATTCAAAAGGTGTATGAAGGCAGAGAATATCTTTCACCAAAATCACCCCTCACTCTAACCCTCTCTAGCCGAGCATATTATGTGCAATTTACTTTTTAAGAAATATGCAACTGATATGCATGAATACCGTAACCATATGGCTAAGCTCAACTTGTGCAAGGTCTGTCATATATGTATATATATTTTTCAACATGTGTATGCAGGATAAATATTTTTTCAAAATAGCATAAGATATCGAGCAATGTGAAAAAAAAGGCTTTTCACAGAACTCTGTGCAGTCCTGTGCTAAACTAAGTACACCCCATAACTCAATAGCAAGTCAAAGCACCTTTGGCAGCAATAATCATTTTCTGTATGACTTTATCAGTCTCTCACATCCACAGCCCACTCTGCTTTACAGCGATGCTACAGTTCATTGAGGTTTACAGGCATTCATTTATGCTCAGCTCTCTTAAGATCCCACCAAAGCATTTCAGTCAGGTGGGGGTCTGGACTTTGACCGGGTCATTGCAACGCCTTAATCACTTTCTTTTTCAGCCATTCTGTTGCAGAGTTGGTGACAGTCTTGGGATCATTGCCCTGTTGCGTGACCCAATCTTTAGCTGCCCTCACATTTGACTCTAGAATACTTTAGTACACAAAGGAGTTCATGGTCAACTCAGCAGCTGCAAGGTGTCCAGGTCCTGTGGCTGTAAAAAAAAAAAAAAAAGAAGCCCAAATCATCACCCATCCACCACTGTGCTTGACATTTGGTATGAGGTGATTGTGCTGATATGCTCTGTTTGGTTTTTCTTTCTGCAGTCTGGCTTCAATCATATCTCTCTTGCTCATATTCTGAGGTAGGCTTAGGTAGAATGGGGCACCTAGTGTAGGGACCCTTACTGGATACATGCCCTGGCTGGGAATCGAACTGTGTTTCATTTCATTTTCTGTGTTCAGATATTTAGTAAGTACATGTACAAATGGAAATGGATGCAAATCAAATCATGGCACAATAATGGATATAGGATTCTTGCACCTAGGGCAGGGAAACTGTGCCTAAATGGGATTTTGTTTGTAATTTTTTTTCATCATCTAGTGGAGAACATAAACTAGACTTTGCACACCTGCTAATATAATTCATTTTCCATCAGTTTACCACATTCATCAAACCTGATTTACTATTAAACAGCCTGACTCCACAGTTAAACTCTACCAAACACAACAAGCACTTCACACTGTATCAATCAGCAACACTGTGTTCTTAAAGTTTGTCAAACTGCTGCATGTACATTAAACATTAGCCTCAGTGAGGTTAAGAAGCATGTGGTCTTCAATAATGTGGTCGTGAAGAAGTGGCCTAACGTTGCTTAAAGTTATAACGTCTATGCTGTAATGTTCTAAAACACGTTTCTTTCACCATTCATGTGCTTTTCTTGTGCGTGCAGGTTAATTGGGAATTCTAAACTGGCTGTAGGTGCGAATGTGAGCGTGAATAGGTTTCCATTCACGCTTATGGCAAACAACAGGGCGTGCCCCGCCTCTCATCGTATGACAGCTGGGACAGGTCCCCCTATGACCCTGAATTGGATTGGCGGAAGAAGATGGATGGACAGAAGGAAGGATGGACAGTTATTTAATTATACTGTGAAAGATTGGCACCAGTGTTTTGTTTTGTTTTTTTAAGTAAAAGAAAAAATGCGGTATTTTAAGACATTCTTTTCAGTCTTTTCAGAGCTGGGGACAAATTATGTCATCCAGTCTGTATTTGTGTCCTAATAAAAATGTTTTTTCCTCTTTCTTTTTGTGCATGCTGTTCTTTTTTAGACGGGCATGCAGCTAATGGAAGACAAACAACTTTTGATTAATCTCAACGACCTTTCATGAAAAATAACGGAAATGCGCTCTGCTTTAATGTGAATATTATTAATATTCCACATGTGTTATGGACACTGTGCGCAATCACACTGATCTTATCAGATTGCAGCATTTGCATCATAGCTGCATATCAGACATACATAGTACTTAACCCTAATATACATTTAGAAACATATACAAATGCCATATTGAATATATATAAGTTTATTATAATATATTAATGTCCAGCCAGGAGAGAAGAATGACAGCTTGAGGGGAGTGGGCTGAGAGGTGGGCGAGTGGTGAGGAGATAAAAACAAAGACAGAGATTGCTGCACAGATCAGCTCTGAGTTGAGGCCGTGCCACTGGAGAACCGCAGTCTTCAAAATAAGAATGAACACAAAATTAGCACATATCATAATCCTTCCCTGTTTTCAATGTTTTATGACTTCTGCCTGGATCACTCTCTTTTCTCATTGAGGTCTTATTACTCAAATCCAGTGTCATTGCGAGTCTTTGCTTCCACAGTGAACTAGGGCCACATCTGCAAGTCTGCCGAATTTGTTTTGCCATTCAGGCCGATAAGAGCTATACAGCATTAGTGGTTTGACAAATAAAAAACTACATGTAATAAATTCTATATACACAACATTTATTGAAGAGAGGAAACTAGTGAAGAATTAGAGGATTACAGGAGAGAGACTGAGGACGCTGCGCTGCTCTGAGGTGAGTCACAGGAGCTTATTGAGTAACTGACAATCCCAACTCCGCTGATAAACGATGAATACCTGAAAACAAGACTGGATTACGGATGAGGAGATGGGGAGCGTGTGTGGCCATGTGCATCCAGGTGTGAGCAGCTAAGTGCAGCTAGGTGCAGCTGTCTCAGAAATGGAGGTTGGAATTAAGGACTATTCGGACTCATTGTCCCCAGCTTCGCTCTGAATATTATGGAAGTTCTGCTAGAACTTCCATAATATTCACAAACTCACTATACAACGGCGCCATTCCACAGCACCTGATTTACCATGAAGTGGGCCATTTCTATCAGCTCACAGCTCAGCTCCTCTCCTCAGCCAGGTAATTATCCATCGCTGTTGGAAGTCCATCCTTATACATACTTGAACAGGGCATTTATTATGGACTAACTGTGATTAGCAAAGAAGTCCAGGATTAAACGCTGCTTGGTATTAAATCAGCAAGGCTGTACATACCAAGGTTCTGGACCTGTTATGCACATGGATCTCCCAGTAGAATTACAATGTTCCCACATGGGGTGCCTTCCAGCACCCCTCCCAAGAGCTCCGAGAAGACCAGATACACCAAACTCAGATTTACAACTTACAAACAACATCTAGAGCTGGTGTCTGACCTGGAGGTGCTTGGACTGATGATATTATTATTATAATGCGTAGTTATATATGTGATTTAATAATTACAAAAAAATATTACCCTGACCTCACGATGAATTAAGACCCCATATCTTGCCAAAAGTAGCTACTTCTCTAATATGGGCAAATTTTATTCAGTTGGAAGAAAAATTATTACAGTTCCATAACGAGGTTTATATTTAGGAATAACACCCAAATCATGCTTTGTCTCACTACCACTCACTTTCATTCTCCACCGTCCATTTCTGAAGTGCAGGGGGGTTAAAATGCTAGTTGATCTGCCTGTCCTGGTCTCTCCATGGGGGGTGGCTTCCCATGGTGGGGGGTGCAATGGCAGCTGTGTGGGGGCTCCGTTTTTTGCGTCTTCTGTGTTTTTTCCTGGCTGGTGGGGTGGGGGTGGTGCGGATGTTGGGGACGATGCGACTGGGGGATGAGTGGGGGCTGATGGGTCTTGCCGGCTTGGCTTTGTGGCTCTCCCTTTCCCCTTCCCTTATCTTTCCCTTGATCCACCCCCCTGCACTGTGTTGGTTCATGTGGTGCAGGCCCGGGGTCCTCCCTGTGCGCCCAGTGCCCCTGCGTGTGGCTCTCTGGGGCAGGGTGGACGCCTTTTGCTCTGCGCCACTGAGGCTGTGCCCCAGTGTCCTGGTTGTGCTGGCTGGTGTCCTTCCTGGGCTTTAGGTCTGCTCGCTGTCCCTTGACTCGTGCGGTGCTGTGGGCTCCTCTTTCTGTCCGGCCTCTGTTGGGTCTTGACTAGGGCCCCAGGCCATGTTTCTGGCTCAGCATGCAGGTGCCCACCGCTTATTGACCTTTGCTGTAGGTTGCGTCCTCATGTGGGCTTTTGTGGGTTCTCATTACCACGCTGTGTTATGATGTTTGAACTCTGGTGATTCTGGTGAATTTAGGAGTTTTACTTAAAATCACCACACTGCCTGGTTTAGTTTCTGCTAGTTTCTTTATCCTTGTTTAAGTGTTTGGTTGCTGAGTTTCACTCAAATGCATTTTGCTGTCCTTGAAGGGATTTGTGAAAGCTCACGCACACACACACACACACACACGCACACACACGCACACACACACACACACACACACACACAATAAAAGGCTAATGATGTATCAAAAGAATGCCAGGTGATAGGTATTTCAACCTGTAGCTGATGGCACACATGATACTCAGCTCCCACCTGCCAATATTTTCCTGAGGCACTTATAAAAAAATAAAAGATCTCATAGAGATGAATTCATACATATAGGGAGAAATAAACACTCATGCATAGAGTTTCAAGGTCCTGGGCTCCTGTGAAACAGAGACCCTCTCCTGAATGCCTTGTGAGTGGGGAGGCAGGATGAAGGTGGTAACAACCGCAGCTCCTGCTGCCTGGCAACGCCTCTTCACTGGAGGACAAAAAGTGCCTCATTGTTTTTCTGCCATTCACAGCAGCTGTCTCAAGGTCCCCGTGTCTACAGAAGAAGAGAACACCTTCCTTTTTTTTTCTATTTGTGCATTTGTGTTCACATGAAACTGTGTGAGAGGAAGAGTCCAAGAAGCTACGCACTGAATAAAACAAAGATGGTGGACCCCGGTGGGTAAAGGGTTACGTAAGGTCTCATTTAAAGTGCACCGTGGTTCTCCTGCTCACTTTTGTCTCCTGCCTCTCTGAGAATTTTTCTTTTTCTTTTTTTTTCTTTTTTTTTGGAGATTTTGAGACAGATATTTCAATCATTAGGACAGAGGAAAGCAGGGGAAAGTAGAAAAAGAACAGAAAGAAACCACTGAGGGAAAAAAAGCCCATCACTGTCACAATTTAAGTATCCAGTCACGTAACGCTACCGTACTCACACCGCTGCTTAGCTGCAACTTGGCTCCAGATCAATAAAATGTCACCTATCACCAGAAGCATGGTTTCTCATACTAACCTCGAGGACAACGTCTTTAGCTCAGCCACCCGACATATTTACACACAACGCTCTCTCAAACTTCTTTATCCCCCCCGAAGGCATTAGAGGTTTTAAACCAGCGTCCTCCTCCTTTTCTTACACTGCATGGCGTGTGCTGAGGAAAGTCTCCTCTTCCTTACAGTAATGACTGCCCTATGAAATCAGAGGCAGGGTTATTCTGTTTGATAAACAACAGAAGCATGCAGCAAAGAAAAAAAGATGCACAGAAGCAAGTTTGCGCACACACACACACACACACACACACACACACACACACACACACACACAATCTGACAAAAGCAAAGCAGTGAAGTGAGGACAGACTCTTCTGTACTTTAAACCAATTGCACCATCAGCATCAGAGCAGATAAAATGAGGTCTGGGGAAAAGGAATAAACACACCACTCCATTTTTAAACCTTTAATGTAAGAGCCCGAGCCTTCCTTTGACTCTCAAGGTTTGTAAATTGGAGAGATGGAGAGAATGTGCCTTATCTTCTTTTAGCACCCTGTCACTCTTTTGTGCTCATTTCAGTTGGCCTCAGAAAGAAACTCTTGTCTCTGATAATGGCGCTCAGTGTCACACTCTTTCACCTCCATTTAAAGGAACATTATTACTCATTCATGGTCATTGGAAGAACAGGGAGCTGAGCAGCATATGCACTAGTTACCCTTCTGTGCAAGCGTGGTTAGAAGTAAATAATAAAGCTTAATGTATGTTCAAAATATTGTAAGGCAATAAATTCAGGTTAACGTGTTCATGATGAATTTTGGCTCAATAAAGCAAGTGTGCAATAGCCAAAAGGATTTTTTTTTTAACTTGCTTGTTAAATATCCACTTACAGCTCATGTTGTAAACACTGTTAGGCAGATTTATGTGGAGTTGCTTTATCAGAGCACAACAGGCCAACAAAACACAACGGCAAAGATCGTGGGAATTTATATTTCCACGCCTCGTGTTATGCTCGAGTTGCTCTGGACTGGACTGCTGCTCACGCGGCTAAGACACGTCCACTCCTATTGCACAGCTTCTTTGCTCCTTGGATTTTCTTTTTCTTTTTTTTTATGGCATTCAATTAATTACAACACACCTAAGCTGATTTTTCAAACAAACCAAAGTAGCACAACCTCAGATCTAGAAATCATGCTCTCCATCTGTAATACAAACATAACTGTAAACAGTTTCAGCACATTGTGTAATGATTAAAGGTCACTGTTTTTGCTCTTGCGATCTGAGTTAATTGACTGCAGCTTTCCACTAGAATGGTTTAATTTGAGCTAATTACAATGTATAGAAAAAAATAAAGAAAAACAAATGCCTTAAAAGTGGCTGACAAAATGTATAGCCTTTCTCCCCATAACCTGATAGTCTTTTGTTTGAAAATAATGTCTTGTAGTGATTGTTTGCTGCTTTTGAATAAACTGAATTGCATAATTAAATCATGATAAGTGCTTATTAGATCTATAACATCAGTGAAACTGAGGGGAGATGTTAGCCTTAATTGACTTGCAGGTGTGGACGAGAAACGGTTTAAACAAGTGACTGATGGCATGTTCTGCCGGCTTGGATATCTTAAATAAGAGGCACTTTTGCAGGAATCTCGTTATGGAGGAACAGATTTCCTGAACACACTCTTTTGTACCTGGGGAGATGAAGATTAAAGCCAAATGAATCTCTTGGCAGCGAGTCAGCGGACCATTAAAACCTCCAGCAAAGTTCAAGTTCTTAAAATGAACTAAACACTTCCTTTTTTTTTTTTGGCCTGGTTTACAATCACAGTTTATAAATGTGCCACAGGAAGCAATTATTCCGTGCAGCTAAAGCCTGATTTAGATGAGGAGATCACAGTGGGAAGTCTACTCTGGTTTGAAGCACTACTGCGGTGATCTATCGGCATACTGTACACACAGAGGGAATTGCTGGTCTTCTGTTTTAACTAAGTAACATGCTAATGTTTGCATGTTGGCAGGCAGGATTCATTTAAATGAACCGCACAAAAATGCTGTAAATATTTGGAGAAAAAACTGTACTGAGCTCAAAGAATTGTTTAAAAAGTTAATTTTTTTTCATTATTCCTGCTTATTGCCTCTGAATAGAGAAAGCACTTTAAGCCTCGCTAGTTTTGACAAAACCCCATCTAACCTTTTAAATATTCCCTTTTTTAGTGCGCAGACCAGACAACAAACCTGAACACAGACAAATGATGGATAATGCCTCCATCCCATAATGAAACATAAAAGCTTTTCACTGATTTATGGGAGCAGTTAAAGGCAAAGCAACTTTTTAGGCTGCCATCAGAAAGTAATGTTCTGAATAATGATATATGCTGCTGGCTTTAAGCACACGTTCTGCCACATCTGAATCAGATAAACTTAAATTACAAAAGACCATCACAGAGCCGGTGCCTCGGGCATGTAAGTTAATCATTACAGCTGCTTATCAAGCAGCATGTTGTTGTTGTGTGGGTCATCAGTGTAGCTGGGGAATAAATAAGCCCATACAGAAATGTGGTTGACCAACAGAAATTATGAATCAATTTGTTCATTTTAAAGAGCTCACTGGAATCGAATGTGGTACGGCAACAAGACGCAACCATTGCAACAAGTCAGTTATTGCAATTTCTTCCCTCCTAGATATTTCATGATTAACTGCAAGTGTTATTGCTGCAAAGTGGAAGCGTTTAGGACCCACAGCAACTCAGACACAATGTGGCAGACCAGGTAAAGTTGCAGACCGGGGTCACTACATTGCTGAGGAACATAGTACAAAAGTCACCCATGCTCTGCTCAGTAACTGCAGATCTCCAAACCTCCTCTGACATTACCATCAGCACAAAAACTGTGTGCAGGGAGCTTCACGGCGTTGCTGAGCAGCTCCTGTAGGTGTAATATGGAAGCAACCCAGTATTCTTGTCCAAATAGTATCTGTTAACTGTCTAGGGTCAAATTATAGGCATTGTGGTTATTTTAAAGAAAAAAAATCTGTTTCCAAATTGAATTGAATTGATTGCTAATTGAATCTGCTAGTTGAAGACATCTGAAGATGACTTTTGGAAGAGGCTTTTTTTTAAAAACAGATTTTATTTCATATTTTGTGTAAACAAGTGCAGCCAGAGACGTTAGCTTCTGAATGTTATCAGAAACTCACAGTCAGGTTTAAGTACCTAAACCTGACCAGGAAGTTTGGGCGCCTAAACATTACCAGAGAGTAAAAAAGTAAAAGTAATTGTAAATTTAAAAAAATGGATAAAAACAAAGAAAAACAAAGAGTAAAACACAGCGATTCCAAATATGGCTCGAACTGCAGCGTCCTGACCAGGGTTATTATAGTTAACGAAACGAACGAAATAACGAAAACTAAAATTGAAAAAACATTGTCGTTAACTGAAATAAATAAAAACTATAATTAAAAG
>JAVDPK010002615.1:30750-41688 GCA_034780415.1 Cichlasoma orientale
GGGGGTATGTGTTTTAGTTTGGATCTGAAACCATGGGACAGGGTTGAGCATAGCCCAAGAAAATAATGCACAGTTTTGCATTTCCAATCACAACTGAACAAAAGCATATGTGTAATTGATTTGATGTAATGCTATATATTATAATATAATATAATAAAAGCCTGTGTAAGAAACAGAATTAATAAGAGGCTGTATGCAGAAGCAGGACCTCAGGTCACGGATCCAGCCGCAGAACTTGGGGGTGCGACTCTGACTCTCATGGTCATGTTAATTAGTGGCTCGAATGGAATTTCTCTGTTTATTATTGTTCGTGTAAATTAATTGTATTTGGAAAAGAAATAATTGAAATAGCCTTGATATTATGTTTTATTTACATAAACATACCTTCAAGAGACACACATAAAATTCCAGGACAAGCCTGCGTTTCAACTTGGATTAATCTGATCATGTGACAATGGGGTTCACGCATGGGGTGGGGGGGGGGGGGTGTCATTTCTAATGTTCACTGTAAACTTAACAGAAGCGTCGACCATATAGACGTATTACTAACAAGCTCTAAAAATGCACAATATAACCATATGCTAATAATGCTTCTCATTACTTCACTTGTTATTGTGCCCATGAGTTTGTGTGCATGACTGCACTCATGACTGTCCTTCACAGTCAGTGGTCAGGCTTCAGCAACTAGGAAGTAATCACAAATGACACGTATTGATCAGCCTAGAAAACGCCCAAATTAGCTTTAGAAAGACAAAGTTATGTCATTAGTGGGCAGAGGTATCCAGTGAAAGGTTCAGCATGTACTGACAGCAATAATATGTCTGCGTTTTTTAACTGAAAGCAAACTCTCAATCTGAGCTCGCTCACATCCATAAAGTGACTAACTCAGTCATAGAAAACAACTGTTACTGTTTAATAGTGCTCACGTTTAAAAACTGGGTTATTGATGGCTGTAATAATGATTAATACATCTGTGGAATAAAAAAATCAAGGTTTTTATTTATGAAATATTAAACATGCAATCAAAACAGATTAATAGGCGTTTCATTTCAAAATCAGCTCCTGGTGTGGTAGCAGCTGGAGATGGCCGGAGGCAGAGAGGTTATTTATCACCAAATAATGTCTGTCACAGCAGTACAGATATCAACAAATCAAGATAAGTAAACAAAATAAAAACAGGGACTCAGTTGAATTGTCAGAGAAGCAGCAGTGCAGTAATAATAGTAATATGCAGATGTGCAATGACATTAACAATAAGAAAACTAATGTAGTCTGAAATGAATAGATTAAAATATCGTTTACATTCCCTCGAAGAAAGAAAGCGTGCAGGTGTTACCATGAACAAACTATGCAGAGCCAGTTTGTTAAAGCGAGTTGTTATAAAACCTGATGCCTGATGGCAGGAATGACTTCCTGTATTTGTCCTTGTGGTAACAGAGTTGCTATATGTTGATTATTAAGCGTTATAGGCCTCTCTATTCTGAGTCCCTGTTAGTTTAATAATTGACCAACATGCTGATTTATTGTGCCTTACAGGAACCTGGTTACAGCAGCATGAATACGTTAGTTTTAATGACTCAGCATCCCCGAGTCACACTAACTGTCAGAATGCTCAAAGTACAGGCCGAGGAGGAGGAGTAGCAGCAATCTTCCACTTGACCTTATTAATCAACAAAAGACCGAGACAGAGTTTTAATTAATTTGAAAGCCTGACTCTTCATTTCAATTGTAATTTCAATTTTAATTTTAAAGTTGAATTGAATTTTATTTATATTGCACCAAATAACAGTCACCTCAAGACACTTTATTTTTTTTAAGGTAAAAACCCTGCAATAATACAGAGAGAACCCAACAATCAAAACAACTGCCTCCAGCAGAACCAGGCTCAGGGAGGGGTGATCATCTGAAACAACCAATTAGGAATGAGGGGAGAGAGACAGGACAACAGAGTGAAAAAGAAATATCCAGTGCATCATGGGAACTCCCCAGCAGCTTAGGCCTATTGCAGCATAACTTGCATAACCCCAAATTCTCAGCGGCACGAGTCTCCAGTGGTATGCTCGCACATGTCAGTGGCTAATTGGGAAACTCATTTGGATGAGTTCCTAAGGCTATACGGACAATTTCATTCTTTGGGATCAACTGGTCAATTGATGATGACCCTATTGATCGTTCTGTGCAGCCCAGGACACGTGAACGGGGTCTTTCTGTAGGCTGCAGCAGAGAAATCCTGCTGCCCTGAAGCGGTGGAGACCAGTGTGCAAGCCTCCTGGAAAGTGGGAGAGAGAGAGCCTCGACCACAACAACATTCTGGGGATTTTAGTTTGAATAACAATCTTTTCATTCATTTGTGTTATACATCAATCAGACGGAGGTCCTTGATTATTCTGTTGTTATTAGCTGGGAATGTTAAACCTAATCCGGGTCCAATTAGCAAGTGTTTGACACTCCAGCAGCTTTTAAAAGCCAGAGCGGTCGTGGTTTTCTACACATAAATGTAAACTGCACTTTTTACGTACTGATGCAGATGTCATTGTTTTATGGGAGACCTGGCTGTCCACCGCCGTGTCTGATAATGATATTAGTATGAATGGTTATAGAGTATATAGAGCTGACCACACCAATAGTGGAGGAGGTACCGATGTTTATATTAAAGACAGGTCTCAGGCAGGTATATTTTGTTCATCATCAGCAGTCAAGCAATATGAATTTTTGGCTTTGGATCTTTGATTACAAAAGCACTGAAATTAACTGTAATCTGTTGTTATAGGACACCATCTGCTGATCATGGTGCTCTCTTTAGTGGAGCGTTTAGCTGAATACTCTAAAGAAATCATTTTAAGTGACCTTAACTGAAATTGGTTACAAGCAGTGTTGGATGATTTCAGAGCATGTTTTAAGTCTTTGAATCTTTCTCAGATTGTTCATAGTCCAACTCGCCCAAAGAATAAAAATCCTATCTTGTTGTTACTAAGTAAGCGTGATACAAGCCTTTCAGCTCGGGGCAGGATTGATCTAACTTATTTATCGAATTTATTTTAATTAAGATTTTATGAGTATTGCTAATAATGGTTTACTCCTCATCTTTCAAATCTGCTTTATGATGGAAATCAAGTTTGAGCAAAGGCCAGAAAAACTAAGCATAGAGCTGACCTGCTGGTGTTTTGATGGCTTCGTAATGATTTTACAGTAAGTTTAGGAAAAATTAATTATTTCTTAACTCAAATGACGAATAATCTCAATAATCCTTTTAATTAAATTTTGGAAATTAATACCTTGTCTAATCATAGTCAAGGCATGCTGTGATGTGGCGCTAAATAAATAAAATTGAATTGAATAGAAGTGTTTTTAAAGATTCTCACAAAATAAAAAAATCACTGATGAGGTTAAAATACTATTGTTTAAATTGGTTAAATTGTTTCAAAGAGCATTTTAGAGATTCTGGGACATTGTTCGAGTTACAACATCAAACTCAGTTGCCTTCATCTACTGTGTGTTCTGCTCACGTGAATGATTTTCGTAGTTTGTCCCCCGTTTGCTCAGCTGTGGTATTTAAGGCCTTCAGCCGGCCCAGATAAGACTGAGCCTTGTTTCTTAAAGCTAGCTGCAGATTTTATTGCAGCTCATATTGTTAACCTTTCAATTGTTTCAGGCAACATTCTGCAGATCTGTAAATCAGTTTGACTGTGTTACTGTAGCTACATTATAATCAACACGGTCCTTTTTGGCCACATCAACTATCTTTATAGATATGTGATGTTATATTTGTTGCAACTTCTGCTCATTTACAGCAGTTTAAATACAGCAAATGATGTTTTTGGCAAATACCAAAAATCACTTTTGGGCACAACACCAGTAAAAAGGCGCACGAGAGAGATGCTGGTGTCGCTGTCACGCTGAAGCTCAGTCAGTTCCAGCTGCAGGTGTAGCTGCAGGTGTAGCTGCAGGTGAGGTGGAGCATCATCAGGGTCAAACAGCAACATGCCCTTTTCAATAGCAGGAAAATCCCCAAAAGGGTCATTGACCTCACCAGCGATCACCACCATGCTGACGTGTATTCATTGCTTGTGCCGGCGGGCCATATACAATCCGAGCTTGGGCCATGTTTGGCCTGCGGGCCGTTGTTTGGACACCCCTGTTGTAGGCTCTTTATCTTACAATATAAAGCACCTTTAGGCAACTGTTGTGATTTGGCGCTATATAAACAAAATAAAACTGAATTTTTGTTGAGTGTTCACGTCCCTGTTGGTTTATTGTTGGGATAGCAGTGCACACTCTGGGCTGGAAGGAGGGTGTGTTCACAGAGCCTGATGTCGTCACCTGTCACGGTGTTGATGTCCTTCCCCGTGTGGCATGCAGAGCACATCTCAGCCTGTAGCAGTCCTGCAGTTTCAGCCTTCTGTGTCCACCTCCTCACAGAGCGGCTGGCTACAGGCTGCCTTTTCACCAGAGGAGTAAGCAGGGCCAGATTATGGTCTGACATGCTCAGAGGGGGAGGGGCAATGGCAGTGTGTGCGTCTGTTGTATTAGCATACAAAAGGTCCAGTGTGTTATAGTGGGGCAGTCCACATGTTGGTGAAAAGTGGGTAAATCAGAATCCAAGCTGGTGTGATTAAAATCCCAGTAATTATAATAAAACAGGCATATACTGTGTCTTTAATTCAGCTTTAATTCAAGGTTTCATAGCCAGGTGAGGCCTGCTCCCTTATTATTTGTGACAAATGAAGCAGATTTAATATCTGAAATTGACTTAAAGCATTGAACTTGTATTTTATGGCTTTTCACTGTAATTTTAATAAAATTTTAAATATGAGGCCCAAAGAGATGTTAGTACAAATAAGGGAGACGATCATTAGAGTTAAAAACCTGGAGAAACCAATTAGAGGGAGAGAAAAAACTTTAGAAGTGACCAAATCAACAATCTGGTGCAGGAAGAAGGAAATGTACTGGCCCGCTCAGCAACACCAAAACGCCCGACAGGTGACAGCTAAAGTGCAGAATTATGTCCCTGGTTAATAAAAACTACTTCACATCTAACCAAGAAAGGAACACTTGAGGAGGCAGGAGGATCACTGCCCAGGTCTCTATCCAAGAGACCCTTTCATGAATGGAACTGATTAGACCAGGCTGACAGTCCTGTTCTTTAGACGTTCCCAGAAAAGATCTAAGAGGGCGTGCACAGTTGTGGAAAAACTCTTTGGGCAGATGAAACCAAGATTAACTTGTAGCAGAATGAAGAGCAAAGATGGAGAGGAACAGCTCATGATCTGAAGCATAACACGGTGGAGGCAGTGTTATGGCGCGGGCATGTATGGCTGCCAGTGGAACTTGATCACTGGTTTTTATTGATGATATGACTCAAGGGAAGAAATGGGATATTCTCCAGTGGCCAAGTCAGTCTCCTGATCTCAGCCCAGCAGAACAGCTTTTCAGGTGCTGAAGACAAAGCTGAAGGCAGAGACCCACAAACAGACGGCACTGACAGACGGCTGCAGCAAAGGTCTGCAGAGCAGCTCAAGAGAGGACACACTGTTTGGTGATGTCCATGGGTTCTGGACTTCAGGCAGACACGAGCAAGACAAGTCTTTTCACTCAAGTATTAAAAAGGGTCTTTATATGTAAATTTGTCTCAGCTTGTCCCATTATTTTTGACCCTCTGAAAATAGGGAACTGTAATTCCTGAACAGTTCGTGCTGAATTTTTGTTAAACCGCTTGAATTAAAGCTGAAAGTCTACACTTTAATCACTTATTGTTTGACTTACAGTCCGTTATGGTGCTGTTCTGAGGCAAAACTACAAAACCTCTATCTTTGTTCCAAATATTATAGGGAACAGTGTAGTTACTGAAAATAAATTATGGCATCTTTTGCAGAGGAATGGTTTGCTGAAGATCTTCAGTCGTGATTTCCTGTCCATCATAGCACAGAAAGAGCACAGAGGTTCAGACAACGGACTCATCTCATCTGCTAGATCTCAGCATTCGATACTACTGTCTCCAACATCTTAAGCCATACCTGTGGTGGTATGGTGCAGTTCTGATGGAAGCTAAGCAAAGTTAGACCTATTTAATGCCTGCATGGGGACAACCTGGGAATACTAGCTGCTGTAACTTTGGTGGCACGGTGGAGCAGCGGTTGGCGCTGTAGCCTCACAGCTGAGACCTTTTTATGTAGTGTTTGCATGTTCTCCCTGGTATTCCCGGGTTTACGCACAGAGTGCCCTGTGAGACCTACAGTCCAAACACACATTAGGTTAACTGGTGATTGTACATTGGCATGGATGTGAGGAAGATAGAGTGCTTATTGTATATAGAATGAAGAACTCTATGTAGCCTAATGTATGGTTATTATGGAACTTGTGGTGGTTAGTAACAATAAAAAAGTGCTAAATAAATGCCAATCTATTTCCAAAACACCCGTCCATTACCTTTGCCTCTAGCAAGTCTGAGAAATCTTGGATTTCTCTTTGACCAGCATATGTCCTTTAACTCACACATCAAGTAAGTTTCCAGGACTGCCTCCTTTCATATGTGCAATATTGGCAAAATTAGAAGCCTTTCTTTGTTATTGCTCTTTCTAAGACTTGGCTTTCCAAATCTGTGTTGGATAAAGATGTGACAACTGATGGGTTTAACATTTACCACTCAGACTGTCCCAGAAAAGCAGTGTTGTGGCAGTTTATGTCAAGGCTTGTCTTGCTGTGCAGGTCTTGTTTTCTCGATCTGCACATAAGCAATTTGAAATTTTGGTATTAGTCTTGTTAACAAAGGAAACCAGGGAACGGGTCCGGGCAACTGCAAGAAAGTCTGACTCTGGCTACGTTTTCGTCAGATGTGTAAACGTGGTTACTTTTTTACTTAACCACTGAAAGTCTCAATGACCCTAGGAGGTTGATGTTGATCTCCAAATTCTGTATTTTAGCCAGCCTTTTGAAAGGTTGGTGAACAACCATCTCAAGAGCTATCTGGATGAAAATGAAATTTTATCTCCTTCTCAGTCAGGTTTTAGGAAATTGCACAGGACTGTAACTGCCTCTTTTAAAGTTCTCAATGACAGTTATGGAGACTTGGTTTGAAAAAGATACTGTGCTGCTCTTTTTACTGATCTATCAAAGCCTGTGACCATGCCATTTTATGACAGAGGTTAATAGAAATAGGCCTTTTGGACCAAGCAGTTGGCTGGTTTTCTAATTACCGTTCTGACCATAAGCAGCCTGTGCAATTTAATGGATTCTCCTCCAGTATTTTAAGTGTCACTAATGGAGTTCTGCAGGGTTCTGACTTGGAACTTACATTATTCACTATTTATGTCAGTGGTGTGGGACAAAGTCTAAATGCATCGGCCCATTCTTATGCAGATGACACGATTACTTCAGTTTTTATTATTACAGTTTTATTATTACTTGGTTTTAAATGCAGAAAAAAACAAAGTGATCAAGGGTTTTAAATAGAAAGAGGGTGCCAGCAGTACTTCCCTTTTGTATCATTTCATATAAACACTTAGGCACTGAGATTGATGACAGTCTTTCCTTGAACTCAAACACTGACTTGTTAAAGAAACTGAGGCTGAAACTGGGCTTCTTTTTCAGAAAGAGATTGTTTCTCTTTTACTGCAAGGAAAAGACTTTTTTACCCCGCCTGAACTTTGGTGATATAATTTACAAGAATGCCCCTGCTCGTGCTCTCCATCTGTTTGACTCTTTATCAGGGGGCATTTAGATGTATAACTGGCTGCAAACCCCTAATACATCACTGTGCTTTGTATTCACTGGTCAGTGGATCCTCATTGGCCTGACGCAGGATGTCTCATTGGTATCATTTTACTATAAATCTATTATTGGTGTACTCCCTTCTTATTTATCAGACTACATGTTGCGTAAGCAGATTAGTCGTAATCTGCGGTCTCTGGACTTTATTGTAGTCACCGTTCCATCGGTTTGTACAGAGCTTGGAAGGAAGGCTTTTTCCTTTTCTGCATAGAATACATTACAGACGGACTTGCAGCTCTTCAAATTGATTTTGCTCGTAGACTTCATGGCCTTGCCCCACCGTATCTATCTGACCCGCTCCACCCGTACTCCCCCTCACACTCACTCAGGTCAGCTCATCAGTCATTATTATCCGTTCCAAAGACAAAGAGGAAACTGTGGAACGATCTCCGTTTGCACATCAGGCAGACTCACTCACTTTCTGCCTTTAAATCCTCTCTTAAAACACATTTCTGCTCTTTGGCTTTTAACTCAGTCTGAGATGTTATTGTTTTTTTAAATGTTTTAACTACTGTCTTTTATGTGTGTGTTTTTAATTTTGTGTTTTATTGCTATGTATATTTTAAACTTGTCTGTTTTTACTTGTGAGCAGCACTTTGCCCAAGTCATTGCATTGAAGGTGTTGAGTTTGTGTCTTTCAGGATGGATCACCATGACTGGCAGCGAGGGAGAGGCAGGGGGCACAAGCACTATGACGATGATGATGATGGTGAGAAAAACAAAGTAATAAGGTTTAAGACATCATCTGTGATGACCCCAACCCTAGCCCTGAACCTTAACCCCATGTGCCTCTCCATAGATCCATCCTTGCCTCATACGCTGACATTGAACATCTTGTATTTTCTTTAACATCTTTAACTTCTTGCTCTGTTATCCTCAGCAGCACAGCTCCACTTAAATTAAAACCACAGAACCAGCTCTGCAGTAAGGAACAATATTTTGCTCATCTAATCAGGAGCAATGCCCACAGGCCAAGGATATTATTTAACACAATTAATTCTATTTTGAACTGATGCTGTTGCTTTGCTGCCTACCACTGAAACCTGTACGACATTTTAGACTTCTTCACTGACAGAATTAAGACCATTAGATCCAATATTCAACCCCAGTTTTAGAATTTTCGAGACACACCAGACAGTCAGTTAACTTCATCACTTTCTGACGGTTTCATGTACCCAACTCTCCAATTTGATTTTGCACATGATCCTCACCCATTGTTCTCTAGATGTGTTGTCTCCAAAGAAGTCTTTGGGTCCCCCATTGTTCTGACAATAATCAATAAGTGTTTAGCAAATGTAGTCAAACAACTGTTGGATTGTTTAAAAACAATCCTGGATGGCAAAGATTAGCCACTCCCAATCTTTAGGAATTACCAAATTTGCTTCTCCTTGCCAAGATTGAGAAGCTGTCTTCTCCCCCTCTTAAAATGTTTTGAGCATAATGTTGGTCTGGGTGATCAAATGCTACACTGCATTTTGTCTTACCTGAAAGACAGAACATTTAGTGTCCATACAGGAAACTGCTCCTGATCCCCAGCTCCCATTAACTGCAGTATCCCTCAGGATACTACTAACTTGGAACAAGAAAGGGAATCACTCATTTCCACTTTGAGTGCAGCAGATGACTGCCCCTCCCTGAGCCTGGTTCTGCTTTTGTCTCTGTTCTCTCTCAGAGGTTCAGCCATTCTACATCGGTGTTCCGGTTTCCCATCGGCGGAAAAGGCGCAGACATCACTCCTATGCCAGCGATGCCAACCGTGATTCACGACACACACACTATGATCACCACACGCACCACGATCACTCACACCGAGGATATTATAACAGAGAGGAGCACTATAATGACGAAGAAGGTGGTGGAGACTGTCATGAGCACACCGATCTCACAGGTTAGAAACTGCAAAGGTATCCACAAAGTATCCTTAAAGAAAAAAAATGTGACTTAGTGTTTCCCAACCTTTGTTCTTGTGAATTTTTATCGTCTTCCTCGGCATCCATTATTGCAAATTTTCTGGATTCCAACAAAATGTAAACAAAAGGTTCTCTTCCACTGTGCAACAGTAATTAGACCACAACAAGTAACCACTATGCACACACAGCCCATCAGAAAACAACTGTTTACTAGGTGTGAAGTAACAAAGTACAAATACTTCCTTACTGTACTGTACTTTAGTAGAATTCTTAGGTTGGACTTTGTTTCTTTACTTTTACTCCCTACGTTTTGAAACAGATAGCTCTATTTTCTGCTCATTACTTTTTCAAAACACACTCGTTACATAGGTTATAACGCAGAGAGGGAGGTTTTTGAGGGGTGTTTTTAATTCCCATCACTGCACATCAAACCAAGTTGAACCTAAATCAAGGGAACAATAACACAGAAAAGGCAGTTTTATTGGTGTATCCACATCCAGGCAAAAACACATTTATAATTCTCAGGTTTTAAAGATCAGAAAGATCCAGAACAGCATTTTTGGTGCAGCTTTCCGTTGTAGTACTTCATCTAGCACTACAAAAAAGAGCGAGCATAAATGAGTAACATTTTTTTTTAGTGGCAGACAATTTCAAATGCAACATTTCTATCAGCTCAACAAATATCACATCCACACAAACTGTCTGTGTGCAGTTTGTCACAACGTTTGTCTGCTAGCAGCAACTGCAACTGCAGCTGCTGCATTTCCCAGAATGAGAGATGCAGTAACTTCACTCAGTGAAAGATGCAAGAAAGACAGCAGAGGAGAGGAAGAAGAGAGGCTCTATTTAAAGATAAGGGCCTCTCAGTGATGTTTGAGAAGCTGGAAATTTAAAGATCGCTCATTATTTCCTCATTTTTTAAATCAGATATTGTATCTGTATATATGTGAAGTTGTGTTTTCATGTTATGAAACTTTGTGTTATTCAAAGGTTGCATGAAAATACTCATCAGTTTAGTGCAGGATAAACAGGTAAAGAGTTTACAGTACAGCACTGGGCTGAACTGGTGCACAGTGGCTGTGATGTTTATGGTTATGGTGAGTTGGGTTACATCAAGTGTAGCAGAGATGAAGTTGAATTTAAGTCGATCTTTTGTCTCATATTGATTTTTTATGTCAGACCCAAGTGTTTTGAGTCTACGGCAAAAATAAAGGGACTGGCCTCACTGTTCCAATACTGTGGGGGGGGGGGGGGTATGTAC
>JAVDPK010002615.1:67073-83897 GCA_034780415.1 Cichlasoma orientale
AAGGTTCCGCACACCAACCGGAAATATACAAACACGTCAGGTAAGTTAAATAAACAAATAAATTTTGTGGGATTCTACATAAATAAACATGAACATAACAGATAAAGGCAGAATATAACTGTGAACACTATTGACAAATAATTGGCATTGTTACACTTCTTTCTAATTACCTTCTCATTTCACCCAAGATGGCGTCAGTGTGTGCGTCTGTCGCTCTTTACTTTGTTTGTATTTTTGCTGTTTCTGTGTGTCATACAAAATATCAAGTTGCTAATGGTGTATGATCGCCAAACACTTCTGGGGCTTCGTCTGTGTGCAGTAAAACTTGTGCAGAATCTCCATGAAGGACAAGATTCTTTGGCCCCGCTCTGGAATACCAGCTTTCCTCTGCCGACCTCCAGGTTCACCTCAGTGGAGGAAGCGTCACAGACGCCGGGGTGAGCGTGGTGGGTGGTTAGTTAAGCTAAAGGTCTCCTTGGTCCACTCTTCCTGTGTGTTTCTGGCCCAAACTGAATCCGTTCCTCATCTTTTTGCTTTGTGGCGCTCCCTGGACCCTGTAAACTCCTGGCTGGTACCTGTCATTGGCTCAGTCTATTTATCCATGTAGCTGGAACAGGAAGGAAAAAAATGATTCAAAATGTGAGCGTTGTACTGCGGCTTCTGTTTAGGGCCACGCTTCCTCCTCACAGTCGCCCAGCTGCACGATTTCCTCACTGCTTGGGACAATCTGCTGGGAGAGAGCTACAGGACTGGGTCTCCAATTCACTGAGCCTGGCCTCCAAAGCTATACACAGGCTGCATTTATTACAAGTATGGTTATTAATAAAGGAGGCCGAGGATTAGCTAAACATTTGACACACTGAGCAGGAACGTGCAGGTGGGATAGATGATGTCGTTAGTGACTCGTCTAAGAGCTAAGCTAATAGCTAAACCAAGCGACAGACAAAAGTCATGCAATATGCTTCAGCTGAGCCTCACTCTGTTATAGATAAGATATTTTCCATCCTCAGTGGTCTTACCTGTGCTGTAGGCTGGTTCTAATGATAATGATGTCCTTCTATGACTGCATTATGAGTCTCTCTGGATAATGACACCAACTAAATGCCTTAAATTCATACATTAATGCAATGCACTTGAGCCTCCGTGAATCCCGTTTGCTCCATTAAACTTGTGTGGATAGCACTCAGTTCATTCAGAGCATCTGCAGTTGTCAAGCATCTGGTTAAAAGCTTCTCAGCAGCAGAATTAAACACAGCAGGAAGGCCTGTGGAAATTGCTACCGTGGCAGAAAGCATTATCCTCCTATTAGCATTCACGATAGCAACAGAAGGAATCGTTAGAACATGAAACTGGGTTGAAGGTAGGGACATGCTGCAGGGCAGGATTTGCTTCCCACCCACTGGGGTATATTTGTAGGACAACAGCCTTCTGTCCAAAGAAAAGTTGCTTGTCAAACAGAAAGCAAGTCAAAACTGCATGCTTGCAGTTCATGCCTCAAAGAAACTTTCCATAACACCTGATCTCTTTGCACCCACCAGGTCCCGGTTTAGCATTAGCAGTTGGGTAAGGGTTCGGTTCAAGTGTACCGCTTTATCTGTTTGGAATACCCAAATATAAATCTTTGAAGCACTGTGAAGCCAAATTGTATGTAATGAGATATGATTTAATAGCATCACCTATATTTTTTAAGCACATGCAACCTAACCGTGCTTCTCAGGGGTTGGTTGGTGAGGTCAGAATTTTACTTTGTTTGGCGATCTAAAACATTCCCAATCTGAGGCCACAAGGCAAATACATTTTGTAGCAAATGTGACAAAAGGCATTCATACTACTGTATATTATACAGCCTCTCAGCAGGCCACAGTATGAAACATGCAAATACATTCTGATGCTCTTTTTGGCTGACCTTTTCTTTAGTTGTGGCTGGGATCGGACAGCAGTATGCTTACCAAGGACACCGCTAATCTTGCACGATGCTACTGAATATGTCTCGTTGCGTGCTGCATGGTGAGCATTTAGCACAGGCCTTCCCACATGCTACGGCGTGGTGGTGTAGTGTTAGCAAGAAGCATCTGGGTTGTAGTCTGTGGAGTTTACACAGGAGGTATCCTGTCACCTTTCTTCTCGTCATCTTTTCTGCCAGCTGAGAAGAATTGTCCCCTTTTAACCCAATATTAGTGCTGATTAGATGTCGAGCTGCTTTTTGTTGGTGGTTTGACACCTGCCACATATGTCAGGGTACGCTGTGTGGCAGGCAGGAGGTGGACCCAAACTGCAGAAACAGGATGGAACTTAAGTTCAGCTTTATTGCTGAGAACTGTGATGGTCTAGGAGGCATACCCACAGACCTCTGCAAGCTAGGCTCCAGTACCCTGACTGCCATTAGGTTTCAGGATGGACTCCAGTCCACATCAGTGTAGATATCCAGCATGATTATTTTCCCCAATTAAATCTGATGTGTTTTTAAGGTGTTCCTTTACTTTTTGAGCATTATATTAAGCCTAATTTACCTACATCTGATTGATGTTGGTCATGTTAATAGAGGTAAGGTGACATGCTTCACCTCTGGTGGGTGTCCCAGCCTTTCATGGGCTATTTTGTCAGCATAGAGCAGCCATGCTGCAGCTGCACCCTTTGGATATAATGCAGTGCTATAAATAAACCGATATTGTAATGAGAGGCAATCAAGATGGTAGTTAAAAGTTAAATGTCTTTTCTGGTTAGATGCAGATACTTATTTTTCTGCTTGGTTTCTTCAACAAAACGAGACAGAAATGAAGGGAACACCTCAATGTTTACAAACAATCCTTTGAATTTTTTATTAAGGTTTTACCATTTATTTAGGGAAACTGTTAACATTTGTCTTCTCATAATGAAAATGTACATTTATCCATCTGCATAAAACGTCACATGTACAGTACATCAAAATAAATACATCATCTGGCGGGTTGATTGAGCTTGCACTCAAAGACTGATCGGTTAACTACAGCGACACTATTCACACTGCCGGTCCAGACCCAGAGACACGGAGGCCAGTCTGTGACAATCCGTCCATCTAACTACACGTGAGAGAAATATAACAGGAGTACTGCGCCGGCCCTTAAGATTTAAATACTGCTGAACTACAGCTAAAGCCTGAAGTGGACCGGCTGGAGCAAAAACCCTTTAAGGTGACTGCAGGGAGTGTCAGAGCGACTGGCTAACAAATAAAAGAAAGCACTGACCTTTATTACCTTCTGATTATCATCAGTTTATGAAAAGATAAGATGAGTGTGGATGGAACTAAACCCACCTCCAGCACCCTTCATGACATTTTGGATCAAAGTTGTAATCCTTAAGATTTCAGTCTCGGCTGATTTAACGGCGCCTGTGTTCAGCAGCTTTAACCAGAACATGGACGCGTTACACGAGCTTCGTGTGGCCAGAAAATCATTTTAATGCTGGTGAGCTTGCTTTGCAAGCTGCATTTCTAAACTATATGAGTGCAATCTAAAGACACAAAAATCGGCTAATTAGTGCGAAGTAACAGATTAATAATATAGAGGAATTTTACTGAAATTGTGCAAACTTCATGGATGGTGTGCATCACACAGCAGGTCAGATTGTTTCTCAGATAATTCCAAAAAAAAGGGCCATAATGTCACATTAACTGAATATAACATTATGGTCTGAGAGACGGGCCACAACACAATAACTCTCATCACTAAAGTCACATTTTAGGTTTTCTTATTACTAATAATTAAATTAAAAACTTTAAAGAAAAATTTAATGTGTGATTTTACTTCACTGTTAGCACACTTTTGTATCTGAGAGGTTCCAGAACCTGGAAATAAAGAGATGAGAAGAAAAAAGGAGAGAGAGGGATTTTAGGGAAATAACATAAATATGTTATTGAGAAACAGACACGTACTAGCGAGCTAGCTTACAGCTACATAACAGGTACATTAAAGCTACGGCCGCACGAAAGCATTTCATTTTAAAGTGCTGCGTCTGCACAAACACGCCCGCACACGCACACGCACACCGATCGCGTGTGCGTGCGCGGGCGCAAACTGACACTTGAAGCAGCACGAATCAGTCGCGGCGGCTGAAACAGATTCACAGCAACGTAAACGTACTGACTTATTGGAGCGGTGATGTTAGCCTTATCCATTTCCAGAGGAAGCCGTGCTGTGGGAAAAGAAGAATGATAGAGAGAACTGTGCGACTGAAATATGTACGCTGTTCAATAAAAACACGAGTCTGTGCTTCACTGTTTCCCAGAAGTCTTTAAACTGAAACCGACTCAGCAGCAGTTCCAAAAGTCTCGGTGCATGTGAGACAAATGTGAACATTAAGCTTAAATTATTTAAATCTTAATCGTCACAAAAAATAACTTTTTGTTTTTTCACATTAAAAGCATAAAAACTCTTCCTCTGATTTCATGGCACCAACAAAGCTGCTGACCTCTATAAACCAGCTCCTAATAGTCACAGAACAAAGTGGATCCTTAAAGGTTAACGTTTCCTCGACATTCACCCAGACACCTGACCAATGAGACGGCACTGTGCTGATCACATGCTTATGAATGATTCTGTCCTTCTATGTGTGAGGAAATCACGTCTGGAACTGGTAATTAATGTATAATAACAGAATTTCAGAATTGAGAACATTGAAAGACCACTGCAGGAATAAAGATCATAAACAGTATCAAAATGGATTTGATAAAAATCTTAAGGACTATAACTTCATCTCTCGTCTTTTACAATCAAGCAAAAAAATAGTAAAAGGTGCTTTGATCATTGCTCTCATGTGCTGGCCCTGCCTCCTTCCCTTGTCCCCTCCTCAACGCCTCTCATTTCCCACCTCAGCCGTTTTCACACGCGATATTCAGACAATTTTTATACGAGGACCAAGTCGAAATATTTTCCACATTTTTCCGTTCCCACACGTTTAACACAACAAGAACCGCGTCACTTCAGATGTGCTTGCGTTTCTGATGACGGAGATGTGGTGTGGGTGCAGCGTGTATCACCCTCTCATGCGTCTACCTGTGCTATATCACATGGACCAGGTAGCTGGCAAGTTAACGTCCAATCCAAGTGTGGGACCTCTGTTGGGTGAGATCTAGAAAAGTTGAGAACCTCAGCACGTGTGTGAAAACAGATCATGATTGATGTTCTCAGATGTACTTTGGGCCTTTTCTCTCCGTCCTCCATCACCTACTGTAACCTCTCCTGGGCAGCGGGACTGGTCAGTCACTGACTATCGATCGCGTGTCTCCTCTTTGGTCCAAGCATCCTCTTGTGTTTCCCGTAATGTCTACAAAAGCTGTCACATCAGAGAAGGAGAGAACAGGATCCATCACTGTAGAAGGGGCCGGACATCATTATTTGTATTTACATCGCCTCCTCCTGGGTGGAGAAGCGAGAGAGGGGAGGATGAAGAGTTAGGTCGGGGCGGTCAGTCTCGTCACGCTTCGCGAATGCCTTTCGAGAGGCTCCTCATATCGATACTTCATACTCGCGAGTGTCCTGCTGTAAGTGAAAGAGAAGTGCTGAATATAAAATCAGAGGGATGGACATTCAGGTACGCAGTGCACTGCAGCAGATTTGCACGACACTTACTCCCCCCGTTTCATAGAGCGGGTTGTCAAACTCTGTCTCCACAGTGATCTGTCGATAAGGGTGGGGGTAGATAAGAGGCAGCCTTAAGTTGGAGTTATATCGGCACCTAACGGACACAACGAGGGGAAACAGGAAAGAAGAGTTTTCAGCACCACAGAGAGAAATAAATCCCTGTAGATCTTTGTGAGGTCTAAATGATACAAAATAACTCTGCGATTAAAGTGATTTAAATGGTGACACCATTCTGACCAAGAGCCTGTATGAGCTGAGGCTGGGCTAATTAAGTACATGCTATTAGTAGGATAACACAGTCTGGAACAATGAAGTGTCAGCCGAGCATGTAAATGTCAAAGTGTAGGATCTTACCGTGTGACATAGACGTACACCCCTCCCAGCAGCACAGACAGCAGCAGAATGAGGATGAAGATGGCCAGCGCTATGTTCCCTCCATCCAAAGGAGAACCTGCAGTCGCTTCTGCAACTGACACACAACAAACGAATAAAACAGGGTTCATCAGAGACAGGCTATCAGCCAGAGAACAAATACAACCTCTAAAGTTTTCGTTAGGGGTGGTTTAGTAAAGGTGGGTGGATGCTCTATGAAATCAAATGGATAAACACAGCTGGAGGGACGAACAGACGCAGCGGGAATGAACTTGGCAGGTGGATGCAGATGCAGGGCGAGCACACAGACAGGTGAAGCTTTTTGTTGCCTGTGCGGTGGTTTGTTTGAGGGTTTCTTGTCATTCTATAAAACAAACTGTGCGGTGTTTTTAGCCCACAGCACCAGAGCACATTCACATACTGTACACAGACACACTCACCTTCCAAAGCATGGTTGCCAAAGCAGTCATGGTTGGCTGCAAGACATCATTCTGTCAGTCAGTGCATATGAAAATTGACACAACACTTTCTGTGGAGTTGGCATTCACAACAAGGCTCTCCTGACTTTAACAATCCCTTATTGTTCAGGCCCGCCGAGCTTCCTGTTCTCATTCTGATTCAACACTTACAGCAGTTTGTGAAACGGTTACATTTAATCCATCAGTTTTATTCAGTCCATCAATATTAATATTCCTGTTGTCCACGCTCCTCCTTATTTTTGCTTCTACTGGGTTAGGTTTAGAAAAAGACAAAAACACTGAGGGGTGAACAGAGCCATTGAGCAAGTTTTTTTTACAGCAATGGTGCATCATGGAGCCACGCAGTAGTTAGCAACATGTGCTAGCCATGCTGTAAGAGTAGAAAAGTTTGAGATGCATTATTAAAATGTGAGATATTCATCCAACATTATGAAATGAGGAAAAAAGGCTGTGACCTGCGGCAGAGCCAGGCTGAGGGAGGGGCAGCCATCTGCTGCCACCGGCTGGGGGTGATAAAGATTCACAGAGCATAGCTGAGACTTCGCTGTCCTGCTGGATGTTATTCTCTATATTATGTTGCAGCTCAGCTGATGGAAGAGCAGAGGGAAGGTGCAGCACCCAAATTATATTTAAAATATGTGAACAGCTTTGAAAAATGAGTCATATTAGGCTCAGTGGGCTGCATGGCGAATTATGCTGAATACTTCAGACAGCTGCATTATGCACGTAATCTACGAAGGAGTTTTGGGACCACATGAGCGCACATTGTGCATTTTGAGAATAAAAAACAAAATTGTGAGAAAAAAGTCGAAATACTATTTCGAGATTAAAGTCGTGATTTTAAGTCAAACCACCCTCTACAACACGATCAGCTGTCCTATTGTGACTCTGCATGTCTCGTCTGTACCGCACGGAGGTGCAACCATCGACAGCCTCGCATCGGTCCAGTTTGTGTGCTTTCTGCAGCGTCTCTTTAACGTCCTCATACTGATCACTGCAGCCTGTTTGTGTAAGAGAAATCATTTCGAAAGTGTAGTTTCACTAACTCATAACACAACACAGTTTGCAGGGCGTATACAGTTTCATAAGTGTTTGCAGAAGCGGTCTGCAGGTACTCGGTTTACACACCAAGTGATGGAACACCTGGATTTAATAGTTTTGATGGTTGAGTGAATACTTTTGGCAATTTATTAAATATTGATTACACAAATTCATAGTAACTGATGACACTTTGTTTAACATCAACAATTTCCATAATTTTAATTGGGTAATAAAACCTCAGCTCATCTTGAAAATGCAGGACACGCCATTCTCTGTCTCTAATAACTCTGTGTCAGCACAGGAGCCACGGGGGGATTCAGCCTCCCTGCAGAGAGACCACCCTGACCCTGACGCTCCCCTCCTTCACTTTTCCCAAACTTATTCCCAAATGTCTCGTCTTCACACGTGATGCTTGAATATGATCAATGTAAATATCTGTTGTTTTAATCCACAGCTAAGATTGTTCTAAATTAAGTCCCCATATTTCTGCTCTTCGTGTCGTGTTGGTGGGATAACGTGCAGCACACAATAGCAAAGGCTGTATACAAGGATAACAGAGGGGGAAGGACACACAAAAACTGGCATGAGATTTTCATAATGTGGGAACTAACTGCAACTTAAAGGACAAAACATAAACCAAATGTATCTGTGAAAAAACACATGTATGCATATAAGTCTGCATTAAAACCACTAAAATGTCTTAAATGTCTTATAATAACAAGACTGCATGTAAAAACATGCCTGATGACACACGATACACAATAACGTGTTTTAATGCAGCCTGAAGTCGTTAATGTGTTGTAGCAGAGAAATCCCCGTCTCTGTCACACAAAAGTAGAAAATATCTTTGTTCTGAATCTGAATTTCATCCTCAAACTTCTATGTGATCGATGTTACCACTGTGAGCACGAGCACACACACGTATCCACACGTTAGCGCACGGACTCGTTCTGCTGCCGGGTGGCATCACTGACGGGCGCCTGTCAGCATCCTTCTCTCCGCCTCTATATAACAGCACTGTGACTGCTGTTGATTAGCATACAGACAGTGTAAAACTAATTAAGAGCAGCATGCTCTGATTATAACAGTGCCAGCTTAAATATGTCAAGAAGGCTAATGCTAGCTGTTAGCACTAATCCTTGAACCTTTTCTTTATTTACATTTAACTACAGATAGGTCCCTGTGGTATAAAGATTATTGTAGATCAATCCATTTATTGACAGTAATTACCAATAAGACCCATAAGTGATGGGGCTATCCTCCCACTATTAATCTGGATAATATTACAGCCCCATTTCATAACAGAAAACCTTTCAGCAGACATTTTATTACCTTCCTCAAAACGATTTCACCCTAATTTAGTCTGTGTGTACATGTTCCATAAAATGTATGTTTTCAATATTAACAACAGTCATTGATTGATTGATATTCTGCGATTGTCTTTAACATTTCTACATGTGCGTTTTGGTAACCACATCCTAGAACACACAACACATTTCCACGGTAAACAAATCTGAGAGAGTGCATACTGCATACTGCACAGGGGTCTCTGCTTTGTGAACTGGTAACTGCATAATGCCTCTCTATTTATATCAAATATAACAATGAGCCAGATATAATGCATATTACTACATAATGCACCCATACTACACACTCTGCTGATATCAGTGTATGTATAACAATCATAAGGCAACCATGGTGTTTACATTTGAGCAATACTGCTGAGCAGTAGGTTTGGCTTTAATATTGCTCAATAATGAGTCATGGTCTGTACTATTTATGGCCATGAGCCACCCCTGACCAACATCTTAGACAGTGCTCAGCCAATCAGAAGCTGGCATCACAGACTAATCAATAAGGCTGCAGCCTGGAACTGATGTCGGCTCTTTAGCTGGAAATTTGGGATTCCCCAGTTTTTCACTTTCTAGCTACTGCCAGCTATAATCTATAGAGTCTATAGAGTCTATAGAGTCTATAGAGACTCTGTAGAGTTTATAGAGATTCTATAGAGTCTATAGACCAGAAAGGTAAAAGCTCACGGACAGACGCCCGGACGGACAGTATGACGACAACATCCCCCCACTTTATGTGGGGTGGGAGGATATCTATACTGACACCTTTCAACTGCCTGCTAAGCACTTCTGAGAACTATCTGAAGTCTGCATGGGTCACATGACGATCCTGAAACCCTGCTCATGTGACTTTTACTTACTCAATGGCTCTGAGGTTAAAACATTACAGCTGTCACCTTTTAGCACAACAACACTTTGCTTTGCTTATAGTGACACACCTTCATGAGTCATTAAACTCCGCGAAGGCTGAAAAATAGTTTTGTTGTTTTTACCAAAGACTGACTTCAGATAGATTTTGTTGGCTGTCGCTCGCTATTTAATAACAGTGTTTGGGCCGTCGCTGTGGTAACGGTGCGAGCAATGACATACAGTGGCAACAACAAGTATTTGCCACCTTATTGATTTATACATTTTTTGTGTATTTGTCATACTTCAAATCATCAAACAAATTTGAATATTAGACAAAGATAAAGAAATAAATACAAAATGCAGTTTTTAATTGATTTCATATATTATAGATTAAAAAAAGCTATCCTGATCCTGTGTGAAAAAGTAATTGCCCCTCTTGTTAAATCTTGAATTAACTGTGATTTTACCACATTTTTGTGGAAGGCTGAGTTCAGCCACACCTGGGTCTGATTACTGCCAGACCTGCTGCATCAAGAAATCACTTAAATATAACCTGTGTGAAGTGAAGCACGCTAAAAGATCTCAAAAACCAACACATGATGCTACAATCTAAAGAAAGAGCTGAGAAACAAAGTCAGTGACGTCTGTCAGTCTTCCAAGACTTACAGAACCATTTTTAAGGCTACTGGACTCAGCATTCTGCTGACTGCTGAGACAAAAGTTGAACTTTTTGGAAGGTTTGTGTCCCGTTACATCTGGCATGAAATCAACACAGCATTTCATAAAAAGAACATCATACAGCAGTCAAACGTGGCGTGGTGGGAGTGTGATGGTCTGGAGCTGCTTTGCTGCTCGAGGACCTTTACGACTTCCTTTAACTGATGGAATTCTGCCCTCTACCACAAAATCCTGAAGGCGAATGTCCGCCCATAAGTTCATGCTCTGAAGCTCAAACACACTTGGGTGATCAGCAGGGCAATGATCCAGGACACACTAGCCACGTCTACCTTGGGTTTCTTTTTTGGCTACAAAAAAAAAACCCAAACGAAATGCGGGTTTTGGAGCGGCTTAATCAAAGTCTGGGCTTAAATCCAATTGAGCTGCTTTGACAAGACCTTAAAAGGCCGTTCATGCTTGAAAACCCTCCAATGTGGCTCAATTAGAACAATTCTACAAAAAAGAGTTCCTGCACATTGATATGAAAGACTCATCGGCAGTTATTGCATTTGCTTGATTGCAGTGCTTGCTGTCAAAGTTATTAGGTTTAGGGGGCAGTTACTTTTTGCACACAGGGCCAGGTAGGTTATTAAGCCTTTTTCACTTAATAAATGAAATCATTCAAAAAAATACACTTTGTATTTGCTCAGGTTATCTTTGTCTGATATTAAAGTTAGTTTGATGATCTGAAACATTATGTTTGATAAAAAACTAAGAAATCGGGAGGGGGGGGGGGTAAATACTTTTCACAGCTCTCTCTGTATGTACTGTAATGTGATCACTGAATATAGTGCAGTAACATGTCATTACTGCATTACTGAAAAATGTAATGTGATAACAGTAACATATATATTACACTAAACACCGTTTAACAATATGGCTAATGTTAGCCGAGCTAGCATCAGACATCAACTCTTTCTGTTTTTGTAGTAGAGAAGCCTACCCGATGGCGGATTGTTTGGCCACATGCAGCTCTTACCAAAGTATATACTGTAAGGGTCTAAAGAGGAAGAATGCAGTCCAGAGGTGCTTCCACATCTGTCAAAAGGACAAATTTGAACTACCGGGTCTCCATCAACATACATAAAAAAGAAACAAAAAAAACCCAGCAATGATAAACTAAGCCAGCTCCCGATCCATTGTAGTTCACAGGTCATTGTCAGTAAAAATGTGACCTTGACCTTGGGCGCAAGCTCAAAGAAAGGGATTTGGGTTTAGCGCCCTGTGAGCTGCATGAACGGTATGAGGTCAGTAAAGAAGCAGATTTCTTTGAGCATAAATTCAGTGCTACACAGAATAATATTGCACTTGTGCAGAATTGTGCAAATGTTTTAAATGAGGATGGGGTCAAAATATTTTCTAGAGTTGTCTGTTCACACGTGCAGCACAGCAGTCTGCAGAAATACAGCCCACTAGCTAGCTAGCGATGAATGTTTCAGACTGTTGGCGCAAGCTGAAATCACACAGACTTTGCATTAGCGAGCTGGACCTACACTCTTACAGCACTTTTCTAATCTGAGCATTAAAAGCACTTTTAGACTACATGTCGCTCTCATATATTCATGCAGCACTTCACTCAATACGTTTAAGCACTCTAAGTGTCGCGCAGACACCTCCACTCCAACAGATGATCTGAGGCAATTTGGGGTTTAGCAGTTTGCCCAAGGATGCTTCAACACACAAACTGGAGGAGCTGGGAATTGAACCAACGACCTTCCAGGTGGTAGATGAACTGCTCTGTTACAGCTGTCCTGGGAGTCTAATGTTTGATCCCGCTGTGTTGGACAGTTTGTGTGAAAACAGCTTATGTTGCGCTCAGTGGACCAAACCATCTGTTACAGGAGTCAGTGTTGTTGTCTGTGCCGCGGCTGATACTGGAGGCTACTGCGAAACGGCATTTGTGATAGAAAAAATCATCTAATAATCCAAAGCTCCTAAAACCTTTGCACAATAATGACAATAAAGACAATTTCTGCAAAAATCTCACCCCTGCAGAGTGGAAGTGGGCCGCTCCAAAATGATGGATTTCCAAGGATGCATTTAATTGCAACCTCTCCTATGAGCTCGTAACCTTGGTAACAGACAAAGGTGAGGGACTCGTCAGGCAGGTAGAGTCTCTTGGACAGGATCTGGTAGCCGTTGTCAGGGAGACCGGGGTTCTCACAGGAAACAGAATCTTCAGCTGGATAAAAGGAAGAGAGAAAAAAGGAAAGCGTGTGGATCCCGCCGAGTTTCTCTGCACAAATCAGAGGCTTTTGCATCATAGCGCGACTGTCAGGTTCTGACAAGCTCTGGCTGAGGTGACATGACTCATGGATAATCTCCGCCCCCACCTCCAGGTGGCTGAGGGTTGATTGGTATGGTGCATTAGCATTGCATTTACATATCAAACACTTCATCCAAACATTAATAACCCTGAAAACACATACACACGCGCGCGCACGCAAATATCATGAGTGCTGAGATGAAATGCGAGAGATGAAGCATCGTCTCTGGCATGCAGAGACGCTGTGATCTTTGTCAGCAGAGGAGAGAGAGAGCCAGGCCTTTTTTGCAAGAAATCACACAAACCCACTCATGTTAGATTGAAAAGAAGCAGGGAAAAGAGCCTCTCGTCTTCAGTTAGCTGCCATGTGCAACTGTCTATCCAGATGACAGGCTTCTGAAATCACAGTGCTGGCATATTACTGGTAAACCAGAGGGCCCGTTCTCAGCCCACCAGTTTGCTAAAATAAATGTCAGCATTTCCTGGTAGAGGAAACTGTCTAACCTCCTCGGTCTTCTCCTCGAGACATTCTTTCAAACACTCACACACACAGTGAGGCAGACGGGACGTCCACACAGGTGTCCCTGGCTCGCGGCCGTAGCACGTGATAGTGGCGCCGCCCTGCAGCATGAACCCAGGGTTGCAGCTATACTGGATGGTGGTCCCCACCAGGAGTTTCGGGTCAGACAGGGATCTGGTGGCGTGCTCAACATGGCCAGGATCTGAACAGTACATGACTGAGAGAAAGACAGCAGAATGTGATCGATGACATAAACAGGACTATATATAATAATACCATCATATAATGAGATCAAGTTTATCTGTTATGCTTAAAAAAAAAAATCACATTGCAGCAACATAAGCAGTTATTCAAAAGACAGGACACCAGACAGAAATAATCAAAGGTATAAAACATCAACCGAACTGAAACTATGAAGCATCTTCATAATAAGCTCCTAAAAATATAAATGTGTCAATAAAACCTGGTAAAGGAAGTTGGGATAAAGTAAAAGTACATTTCTTTGCCCACAGGTATAATCTACATGAATGTACTCGCTAGGGCTAAATGTTGGTAACTATGTTTCTCCCTTTGAGATCCAAATATGGTCTAAAACAGCAGCCCGTGATTGAACCACCAATTAGAAGGTGACCTGCTCTACCTCCTGAGCCACAGCCAAGGGCCCTTTAACTGTAGTAGAGCAGTGGATTCAAACCTAAGACCTTGTTGCTGTGAGGCAGAGGCACTAACCACCACACCACAGTGCTGCTAGAACCTCAGGTCCAGTGTTGTAATGGCAGAACCTTCCAGGCTGGTTCTTGTGGAGAGAGCAAATCGTAGCAGTACCAACATGACAGGATGCTGTTGGGAGAGTCAGAGCTTCTGCTCCAGATTAATCTGGCAAAGATTTAATAAAACACTTACAATGAGTTTCAAAATCTCTGACATAAACAGGCTGCTTAAAATTAAGCCTCAATAATATTTATCCAAAATTAAGTGAAACCGTGTCGCGTGCTCTGGCTTCTGTCAATTATATAATTGACTTTAAACATTTTAAAGCTAACTGCAAAATAAAGGTTTACATTTCCCCTCTGTCATAATAAAGTCATAATAAAGGTGATGATTAAAATAAATCGCTGAAATAAATTCTACTGTTTTTGAATTTTTAAGTAACATTATCGGCCATTGCTGGGGCAAATACAGAAAACCACCTCTGCAGATTGAATATAGCATTGAGCCTAATCTGTTTGTACCAGAAAAGATCTTCAAATGTAGTCCGTACTTTTTAGAAGAAGGTGCTCTCCTGGAGCCGTGGTGCTCCCCAGTTTATCCTTATATAACAGTTATTTAGCTCCCAGCATTACCACTGAAGGCCGGGGGTGAACTGATTTCTCACTCTTGTAAAATAGCCAGAAATGTAAATTTCACATCAGTATCAGGCTGTTCCTGCATGCTGTAAACACAAACAATATCCTTACTGAATTTAAATTAATGCATTTAAATTCATTTATATTAGATCTTGACACTTTAAATACTTACAGTGGAACCTTCCTGCTTACTGACCTCAAGTTTCATGCAGTGGTATAAACTGTGTCACACCCACAATTTGCTGCCTCCAGATTTACAATTATTTCATTTAATTTTGTTTTGTGCAAATAATAATATTCTGTCCAAGAGTTTTAATAATAATAGTGTTTTTTTCTTTTTCAGTTTATAAAGGTTGGTGGGGACATCATGTCTCCAGCACCCCCCACTACCTTTGAGGGGACTGCTGATACACACGTCAGGACTGCTTCTATTTACACATGCACATATTGTCATAGTCTCTGAGAATCCTGCACAACCTGAGCTGGAGCTGCAAGAGCCGCAGTCATTAGTAGAATGGAGTAGAGTGCAAGCCGTGCTGAGCAGCGCCAGTCATCAGAGAATCCTGAGCTTCCTGTGTCCCCAGAGTCTCAAGCACTCCTGAAGTCACCTGAGCCAGAGCTAGCATGGCCCATATCACCTGAGTCTGTACCTGAGCCTGTGGGCCCTGGGCTGCCTGAACCTGAGCCTTCCATACCGCCTGAGCCCGAGGGTCCCGAGCCTGCTTCTTTGACGCCGCCTGAGGTGTCCTGTTGCCTCCTCTGCAGACGCCAGCCTCTGAAAGGTCTTCTTCATCACTGGTCCCCACAAGGTTTTCCTGCCGGTCTCCAGCCATGCCGCCCAAAGGTTCTTGTCACCCTTGTCAGCCTCCATCCCGGTCTCCAGAGAGGTCCCATCTCACTCATCGCCTCTGCTGGCGTTGGTTTCTTCTCTGTCACTGTCCACTAGGGGAGTTCCATCTCCTTCATCGGCTTCCAGAGGATTGCTTTTGCCAACGCTGGTCTTCAACCAAGACACTGGAGGGCCTCTGCTGCTGGCCTCCCAGCCGGCCTCCTGAAATGTTTTGCCTCCAACACTGGACACCTGCCTGCTACACAGCCCATCTCAGACACATGCTCATGCATATGATATTACTGATGAATCACATTGATAAACGGGGCCCCTGGTAGCAGATGAAAGGTAAGTGGGTCAACGACATTATTAAAATTCCTCCTGTAGGGACCATGAAATTGTTTAAAATATTTAATGAATCCCATGATGACCAGATAGAAGTTATTCCACAAATATAACAAGTAGAACTGACTTTTTTCACAGAAGGGGGGCTGTGAGCTCCAGGAAAGGTCCAGCTGACAGACGAGGGTCTCTCGTCCCACCAGGTCATATCCGGGATCACACTGGTAGGTTATACGGGCCCCTCGCACCAGTGCAACATGGGATGTCGTCTTCCAGCCATTCTGGATCTCGGGCAGATCTGGACAGGAGTCGTTTCGAGACACCTCTGAGTAAGAGAAAACAAAGGCTGATTAATGGCTCCATTGCGGAGGCGCCGGTGCTGATTGTTCAGGCTTGGTTACAATGAAACAAACAGCTCTTTCACAGCAGCCACAAGGGTCAGGAAGAAAACAAGATAAACAACATCACAGCTGATTTTGACAAAATACCGGCACATGCTCTTTGTGAGACGACTGATGGACTCGTGCAGTTACTTTACCGTGTGACAAAATGATGGATTTTCTCTACGTGGGACAGTTTTCGAATATCAACTCTCCAGTGCAGCTTTCCACTGAAGCTGCTGTTTGGAAAAGCCAGCTCCGAGCTATTTGTCATGGCTGTGTGCAAAGTTTGTTAACTTAAATGTATTTAAGTCATTTCTTAGTAATTTCTTAATGAAATTTGTCTTTTCTGAAAAACCTGGAAAAAAGCCATTATTTTAAGAGGGCGACGCTTTGATCTGAAACAGTAAAAATGGCGACTTTGTGCTGCTTTACAGGGATCAAATGAAACAAAAATAACTGCAAAATCAAAGAATAGAAAATAAATACAATATATTCTGTAGACATGAAGAACAAACAATTGAAATTTTACAAATTACAGGCCAGTTTCGCTGCTCTCTCAATTCTCAGTTCAATCGGTGAATACAGATCAGACTGCATGGAAATAAACTGTGGCGTTCCTCAGGGGTTGGTGCTTACGGAAGCCGAGAACGGCCATGGAACCTATAAACTTTTTTCTGATGGTTTTCTCGTGATAACGCGTTGTTTATCTC
>JAVDPK010002615.1:91672-101881 GCA_034780415.1 Cichlasoma orientale
AGAGAGTCTAAACAAATACCAGCAGTGCTGAAAGCAGCTGAACATGAAGATAAGTCTATGAGATGGTTTTGAATAATGTTTTTTTTTTCATTGTTAAAATTTTATTTGTGAAGAAATCCATGAAGTCATTTTTCTCTAATCATTAAAATTTTAAATTCAAATCTCATTATCTTTATCTCATTGTGGATCATCTTGGCAGAGAACGGAACAAAAGGCAGAAACATCCAAAGAAAAGCTTTGAATGATCTTCAAGAAGTCTGGAGAACTCTTCCTGAAGACTGCTGAAGTCACTTTGAGAAAAAAAGAGTTCAGGATGTGTTAGAAAAAAGGTGTTCATACCAAATACTGACTTTCATGCTCATTAGAATTGTACAAACTCCGTTTTTGCATTTAATCATTACATCCATTCATGTTTGCACGTTTCAATAAATCGCTGCATGCATTTTCCTATTAAAATATAATGAAATGATGGTCAAGACTTTTGTACAGTGCTGCAAACAAAACCATGGCATGATGCACAGCTCATACAAACTGGAGCACATGTCATATTTGAATGTGCTTAGTTTACAGCTGGACTTTGATTGTGAGCTCTCCTCACAGCTGTGCAGGAAATGTAAGAATGAAGATGAAGGCGAGCAGACTAGTCCAAACTGCAGTGGCAGTTCAATCAGCCTGCTCTCCAATGGTGTCAAGTTTTGACTTTAATGGCCTGGTATGAGCAGGAATAGAAAAATATCAATAGGAGCATCTCAGCCCCTCAAATAGCCTCCACACTCAGAACTCTCCACATGCATTTTTAATGACAGCACTTGGCTCTTGGTCGGCCCGATCTTTGGATGAAAGCAGGAGTTTTAATGTGTGTCTGTGTGTGCTGGTGTTTTCTCCTCACAGTTGTACATCAAGCAGAACCCGTTTGTCCTCGCCGACATGAATCCTCCAGCTGCAGTCCTCCCCCTCTCCGTACCACTCCGGCCAGTTTGGAGACAGAATCACCCCTCCCGGACCAGACAAGTCTCCTCCACACTGCGCTGCAGAGGGAAAGGTGGGGGGAGCAAGTATGGAATGCAGTAAATGAGCTGGTTCTTATATAGTTCTTTTCTATTCTCCACTCAAAGCACTTTATACAACATGCCTGATTCACCCATTCACACACATTCATACAAGCACCTTCGTCTGCGCCTAAGTGCGTTCTATCTAACACACTTCGACGAATGCATCAGAGAGCACCTCAGGGTTCAGTATGTTGCTCAAGGATACTTTGGCATGCAGACAAACCACCACCCTCTGATTAGTAGACCTGCTCTGCCTCCTGAGCCACAGCCACCCCCATGTAGAAAGGCGAGGTACACCTGTGGTACCTGAACACCTGAATTCAAAGACGCATGCAGTGCAATCCCAGCATCGCTGTTCTCAACAAAACACTACCTTCAAAATGACGATGCAGCTGCTTCCAGAAAACAACTGTTGATTATGATAGAATGTCACAATTTTGCTTCTGCTCGTGAATATTTGGATGAATCGGGCTGAAACAACATTGTGCAGTTGATTGGGAAGCATCAAGCCTCAGAGAGAGATTTAGGATAAGAACACAAAATTATTCTGCCATGAAGCCTCTTTGATTTCTTCTCACCTTTGCACAGTGGCTCGGTGTCATTCCAGTACGGATCTCTGGCGCTAATGCACTCAATCACAGGGGGACCTTGTTCTAAGGAGTGGCCTGGGTCACAGGTAAACTGAACCACTGCTCCAACACCGTACAGCGGGTCGGAGGTTGTGAAGTTTCCATTCTGGAGATACGGCTCGTAGCAGTGGCCGCGCTCGAAAGCTGAAAGAGAAAAGAGAATTTTATCTTTTATGTCTCCATAGACATAAAATAAAAACCGAAATGTTAGCAAAATGTTTTTGACTGTGATTGTTGTCACCTCAGAGCTGATACTCACCTGTAATCTCCCATAAATGAATGAGATATATATTTTTGCGTTAAATATTGGTAACCACATATTTCCAAACCATTATGGAGAGATTATTCTCTGGGTGTCTTCTTCTCCTCACTAATAATGACAAACGTTTTGAGGGGAATTTTTCCATGCCAAAAACTGCTAACACGCTGGCTCATGTTGATGAACAACCAGCTCACTTCCTGGCAATCCAGTCGAAATCAGCTTGGCAGCGCGCGATGTGAAAAGAAACAGTCTTTTCAGCAATGGTCTTTTGTTTGTTTACATAATTATGCAGCAATTATAGAGATATAATAATAAGTGTAATATGTTTAAAATGGAATTCGTGCTTTATTTTTGTTAGAGCTACGGTAGCTTCTGCACCTTCATAGCGGATGTTGAATCCCGTGTTGTGGTTGGGCTGATCCGTGATGAACTGGATTCTTACAGCCGGACCCTCGCTGATCACTCCTTCGAAGGGTATCTGACCCCCCCGACCTGAATCAAACAGCACCACCGAGCCAGCGTCCAGCCCGCTCCACAACACCAGCCTGCAGTGATACAAACACGGTGTCAGTGAATGGATCAGTGGTGTGCGATACTGCAACAGTTGGTTTCCCCTTTAATTAGCTAACACAGAAAACACACCTTTCACCTTTTCATGTACTTTGAAACTGGGTGTGTGGAGACCTGCATTGTAAATGCACCTGCCTTTAAGACACTTTGGATCAACTGATGGTTTTAATATGCTAAATAAATGAAATGGGTTTGACAGTCAGTACAAAAGGGTTATTATAGCCAGTCCAGCATTTACCCTTCTATTCTGAAAAGTCTTTCCTCCAGTTTGACAAAGAGATATACTGAGATCATCCCTCACTTGTTCTGATTCCACTGTACACTGTGCTGATAGCTGATAGCTTCGGCAAATCTACAACATCTAACAGTCTTTGGTTGAAATATTTTCTCTTTGTTATTTTCTTGTTCCAAACAAGTCCAGCGTGGATGTTTTGAAGGATTGGAAACTCCATCCTTCATCCAGCAGAAGTGTACGTACACGGTCTTTGATGTTCAGCTGCAGCTGAGAAAGCGGCGTCTGGATCATCAAACCGCTGTTCTTACAGAAGTGTGTCATGTGGAATACCACATAATTTTATAATAATTATAATCATTGCTACTTCATCTGCTGCTGCAGTTTTTGTAAATCATCAACAGGAAGATACTCTTGGTACCTTCCAAGAAGCAGTTCTTGGAAGGCAACATAATGGAACTGACCAATAAGGCCAACTGTGACGATGGTTTCATTCCCCTGTTGTCTTTGTTGTCTTTGTTGCATATTATGAGGCAAGTCCAGAGTGACTGTATTTAGAATTTTGATGTTAATGTTGAGCATATCAGCAACTCCTTGGACAGCCACATTGTCCACTCAGTCTCCATTCTTCAGATCAGATATGCACTTCAGATATTCTTCGTGATGCTGTTGTTAATTTTGTACATTTTGGTTCTAGTGAGTTACAGGCAGAAAAGCTGCTGCATCATAATTCTGGCTGTTTTTGAAGTAACTGATGAGCTGAGATCAAATCTCTGGCCCAGATACAGTATATGTTGTATACCTTCCACTGATAGGGATTCTGAAACAGCACGGAAAAAGCAGCTCCCATCTTTGGGACCATTTTTAATGGTTTTCCTTCTTGGCTATAAACTGCATGGCTTCATAAGTATCTCCGTGTGGTACGATTGCCAGATCATCTGCTTGATCTGATGTATTCACACCAATGACACTTGTATCATGCCTGATGGCTTCCCAAAAGTCTGGATCTTCATCTTTCCACAGGTTCTCCCAGCCTCCACAGATATCAGTGTCTTTGTAGAGTGGGTCATTTCGCTTGAGCCAGCGAAGTGCTTCCATCAGCTTTCTTGGCCATATGCACTCATGCATATAATGTTCTTTATATTTTAGCTTCCATTTCTGTGGGAGCCATTTCAATCCAATCCAATTTGAAAGGAACGTTGACAGCACTGCCATGGATAGCCTTCTGAGCACCCTTGGGTAATCCCACCAGCTTCATGAAGGAAAGTTTTTCAATACGGGGTCTTAAGTCTCGACGTTCTGGTGGAGTAAGTGGTGGAATGTCATCTACATGAATCCACTGAGGACTGATTGTACTGGAATCTCAACTCTGTTGAGCGAAGAGTGACAGGTACCATTCTGTGAGAAGGCGTGTCTGCACATTGAACTTTCAGCTGTGGGAATAAATATTATCTTCCCAGGGAATCCTCCTCCGATATTACTGTGCACATCCATCCCTCTGCTGATGCAGCAGTAGAGCCCCTAAGGAATATTTCCACAAAGTTTCCTCAATTTAGGTTCAAAACTTTTTGAGTTTGTGAGTTTTTGTTTTTATTTTTGAAAAGCTTTGGTGACCTTAACCTTTGACCTTGAAAATCGTGTTTGTGGGCCCCTAGGGAATATTTCCACAAAGTTTCATCAATTTTGGTTCAAAATGTTTTGAATTATATTACTAACAAACAAACAAATGAGCAGGGCTGAAAACATAACCTCCTGCCACCTATCGGCAGGCAAGGTAACAATACCCAGTTCCCCCCTTAGGGGGCGGGGTATACCAAGTGAAAGCGATCCCTCTCCTTTCATCTCAGCTTCTCGCCAGTTTGCATACATCCTTTACATTACTGCCATCTTGTGGATGAAGTTGGCTACTGTCACTGAAAGCAGGCTTGCCTTGAATCCCATTGGAATCTGCAGCATGCCTCCATTCCATGGATGTGTCCACCTCCCATTAAAAAAGGCTGGAGCTTGTCGAGCTGAGAGGCAAGAAGCTTTTTCTGGTTGTTTGCAATTGTGGGAGACTGATGGGAGATTATCATGCTAGACAAGCAGCCGCTGGCTTAGCTCTCACTGCTCTGAGATCAGTTACGAGCCATGCTATATATGGAAACAGAGTTAGCATTAACAAACAAAAGTTTTGTGATTGATCATTGTAACAGGTAAGTATCCTCTTTCTAACCACCCTGGCCAACATGTGTGATATGAAGAAGACAGAGTGAAGGTGAAAAGGAGGCTGTTGGCATACTTGAAAAAATATTGAGAATGTTATATTGTAGTATATTATACAATGTTTCCCAGTGCTGCTTTTATTCTGGAAAAAAACATCAAACAAGAAACCATCTGACAAGGCCCTCAAATGTCTTCTAAGCAGAAGAAAGATGCCCAAATTAAAAGAAATAAAGACAAAGCACACAGTTGTGTGATTTTTGTGCGTCCTTTGGTGCCATGTGATTGTGCACGGTTGTTTAGTGTCTCTTTTAGCTGATTCTGTGTCTCTTTGCAGTTGTTTATTATATCTTTTGTGGGAATTATACATTTCTTTGTGCTTATTTGATGCATTTTTAGGTCTTTCTGCATCTCTCTGGGGTCTTTTCATTTAGTCATGTTGTATCTGACCCTTGGGGCCTTCGGAGCTGTGCCTGGCATGCTTATTCAGATATCCATCCATACACTTATTTATGCAGCCAGATAGTCCATCCATCCATTTTCTTCTGCTCATCCTTTCCAGGGTCACGGGGGGCTGGAGCCTCTCTCACCTGTCATAAAGGGAGAGGCAGGGCACACCCTGGACAGCGTCTCCAGGATGTCGCAGGGCTAACACAGAGAGACAAACAACCATCCACACTCACATTCAGACCTATGGACAATTTAGGATCACCAGTTAACTTAACCCCAGTAACTGCATGTCTTTGCACTGTGGGAGGAAACCAGAGAGAATCATTGCAAGCATGGGGAGAACATCCAAACTCCACCCAGAAAGGCCCTGTACAGATGGTGGATTCTACCTTCTTGCTGTGAGGCAACAGTGCTAACCACTGCACCACGTGCTGCCTGCAGACAGATGGTCACAAACTAAAATTCTCCTGTGTTAATATGGACGCTCCTACCTGTCACTTGGTCCCAAGGCCAGCCTCTCCAGGTGGAGATGCAGCCTCTGGTCTTTGGGTGCCTCAAGGGACCAGGAGCAGGAGCGGTCCAAGGTGGCATTAGGCCCGTGGTGGGGAGAAGGGGAGAGCACCCTCCCCACTGTGGCATTCTTCACTGTGCCCCCGCAGAGCGCTACAGGGCAGAAAGCTCATTTTTGTATTTGCTGAGGAATCTTTTACAGAAAGTTCAGTGGAGGATAGTTTTTGTTAAACGGCAAAGGGACTGGTGGCTCGCACCACTGTGAAACTAGGCGTTCTATACACTCACCCCTGCACATGGGCTCCTTGCCACTCCAAATTGGCAGCGAGGCATTGAGGCAGGTAAGCACTGGTTCCCCCTGCAGGTGGTAACCCATGTGGCAGTGAAAGCGGGCAGTACCTCCAGGAAGCAGGTCCAGGACCGACACCTCCCCAAAATGAGGCCTCTTTGGCAGGGAGCAGCTCAGCCTGAAGACTACACAAAGAGAGGAATTGTAGAATTTAAAGTAACAGTGCTAATAAAACACAGGGTTAGTTCAAGCTAGTTAACTGAGTCAAGGTCAGCACAATCACCTGATGGGTCAGCTGATACCCTTCTCTCATATATGAGATGTAATTTAAGCAGCTTTGGCCTCTGCAGGCTGTTTCCTGCTCTTTCTGACTTAATCTGAATCAGTCTGTTGTCACTGCTGTGTTCTGCTGGTTTCCCCACTTCTACCTTTCTAACTTAAACCAGGTTGGGGGGGGGGGGGGGGAGGCCGGAACAGAACCGTGCAGTCATTACTAGTTAAGGTTAAAGGAATACTGGGCTCTACAGAGCTCTGACTCTTTGTGAGCCTGGCTGAAAACGAACCCTCTGTGTCATCGTGCTTGTGTCTCCTGTGTTTCGTTGGATTCCCTGTGTTGCATCACATCTGCCTTCATATCATGTTTGTCTCTTCCTGTTTTATTGTGACAGTCTCCTGTTACCTGTGATAGTGTCATTCAGTCCTTCCCAGCTGTTTCCTCTTGTCTCAGTACCTCGTGTGTATATATTGTCTGTGTCTTGTTCAGTTCCTTGTCGTGTTGTTGTCCTTGTTACCTGCAAGCTGTGCGCATCCGTGTCTTGAGTTGCACTTTTGAGACCTAAGGTTTTGTGTCTCGAGCTTTACTCCTGCCTTTAAATTAAGACTCAGCACTGAAGCTGGTTTGAGTTCAGCTCTGTCTCATGCGTCCTGCATTTGGCTCCAACCCCGCCTGCTACACAGCCTCACTCCGACAAAATGAAGATCTTCTAAATTAGAGAGACGCCACTTCCTCTAAAGCTCACGGGTTATCTGCTTTGAGCTGACTGTGTGAGATACACGGGGAGGCACAGAGGAGCCACAGTACCCGGAGTCGTACACAGTGAGGATGTAAGACTATTGACCAGATAATCGACCTCTGTGGGAGTAGAACAATATGAACAATATGCTGTGACAATGCCACCTGGGGCAAATTCAGCCCCAGGAAATCGAAGCGTTAAACACTAAAATAAGCAAAAGAAAAGTTTTGCAGGTTTAAAAATACACAAATATGATGATGTAACAAATTATCAATGTTAAAAACAAATGAGAAAACAAAACCAGTTTAACACCCTGAACAATATTAATTACTGTGGCAGACCAACCACAGGCCAGAACACTGCCCTTAGAACCAATAGCAATAAAAGACTAAAACACACACACACACACACACACACACACACACACACACACACACACACACACACACACACACACACACACACACCAAAATTAACACCCACCACCACGAGGTCACACTGCTACTGGTTGTCTACCCTCAGTCCAGCAACAGGGAAGAGAGAAATAATGAGTACAATCAGCAGTAACTGGATTCAGTGGGTTAATGAGAGCTTAAGAGTAACTGCTACATGTTACAGATAAAACTACTACAAGTTTATTGAATAAATGAACAAGTAAGATTCACAACTCTGCAGAGAAGAGAGGAAGGTACACATATACACACGTATATCAAAGTAAAACTACACAAACCGAACAGCAAATTTGGGCTGAGACCAGAGCCAAAGCTGAAGATGATGCCAAGCAAACCAGCACTTATCTATTAGAGCAAACAGCCCCACCAGAGGAACGGCTGAGCAGCACAGAACAGCGGGCAGGTGAAACAATAAGCCAGCTCAAGTCCACCAGGACAGCGCTCAGCAAAACACCACACGAGACCGCTTCGGGCGAGACAGCGTCGGCCAAGACAGCAGCTCTTTGGGGAGGAAAGGCTGTAAATGTAATGGGTTATATACAACGTTGGAGAGGTGCTACCACACGCCTCAGGCCTGTCACGTCCTCTTCAACTGTGGTAAAACTGTCAGTTTAGACCAGATATTCATGAGCAGGAATTAATAGTTGAGAAAGATTCTAATAGGGATAGCTGTGCGTCTTGAAGAAGTAATAAAACAACAAGGATGGTTTTGTGTTCTATAGTGACTCTCTGGGTACCTTTGGTATTTATTTATTTTATTGCAGCTGAACAGAGCAGTGAGAGGAGGGGAGAGGTCTGCCCTGCGCGGTCTGTGGTTTGTCAGATTTGATGGACGACTGTCTGCCTTTAAGAAAACCCGGTCAGGGTGAATGACTTTATCTAATCTAGCTGCTAATGCCTTGCTTATAATTTTGATGTCTGTATTTAAAAGGGATAATGGTCGGTAATTAGCTGGATAAATTGGATCTTTATTTGGTTTTTAAAGTAGAGTAATTATAGTTGTTTATGCTCGAGGGTGTCTTGGATGTGGATCTGAAGCCTGAAATTATTCTTGGAGATAAAACCAACCAGAAATGTTTGCAAAAATCAGCAGGGAAGCCATCAGGTCCAGGTGCTTTATAATTAGGCGTTTGATTCAGTGCACAATATAATTCCTCTGGAGGTACCAGTTTCTTCAAGAAATTGTTCTGCTCACCAGTTAAATGTGGGAGTTTTAGAAATTCATGCTATCTTCAGTATTTGGATCATGGGCTCAGGCAAACAGGTTTTTGTAAACGTCCGTGAACACATTGTTTACATCTGCAGAGTCATGGAAAGGCTTCCCCGGTGAGTCCTTCATAACTGTAATGACTGTTTTTTCATGACTTTTGCTAAATATTTACTCGTTTTGTTATCGCGCTGAAATTTTTGGCGTCTGAGCCGCTCTATGAGGAACTGTGTATTTTTGTTAATGAGGTCATTCAGTCCCAAAGTGTTCTCTCAGACTGACTGGTGGAAAATGAGATTTGTAATCTTTGATTTTTGCTCCTGGTTTGATTTCAGTGTCTTTTCTTCTTTTTATGATGCATAAGAAACAATCCTGCCATGCAGAACTGCTTTGCCCGTTTCCAGAGTTTTTAGAGAGGTATTTAAGGCATCATTTACTTCCATGAAAGACGTCCACTCCCTCCTCAAAAATAAGTAAATAAAATCAGTAAATTCTTGGTCCTTAAGTAGAGCTGAATTAAAATGAAGGTAAATTAAGGTTGGTTTGAAGTTTGAAGGGAACTGCTGCACGATCGCTGATTGTTCTTGAGTGAATTTGTGTTTCTGAATATCTGATTGAGGCGAATTGCTGATAAGAAAACTGTCAGTTCTATTGCATGTGTAACGTACCCGGCAGAAGTATGAATGTTATCGATGGTGTGGGTGAAAAAGCCTCCAACTATCGCCAAGACCAAAGGCAGCCACATACTGCTTTAGAACTGTTGTTGATTTCCAAGTTCAAGTATTGCTTGAGGTGTTTTATTTATTCGAAGCCGGGCCCAGCACAGCATTACAATCACCTCCTATGATGATTTCTGTGCTGGGAAAATTATTAAGCAAGGAGAAGAAGAAAATGAGGGGTCATCTTCATTGGGGACCAAATAAATCAGCAGTTATAAGGAGAGCGTTTTCAATTCAAATATTGATAACTACAAATCTGTGATTGTGGTTGTGAGAGTAAAAACCTCTGTGCGGGTGATGATACCAGAAAGCTCTTCAGATTGAACATCACCATCATAGCAGCTCTTCAAGAGACCAGGTCTGCAGCTGCAGCACCTTCAAAGAGGAAAACTGCACCTGTTCTCCTGGGAGGGCCTGAGGAACCCTGCCAGTATGGAAGTGGCTTTGCCATTCAAACTGTTGGACACAGTTAAGCTTCCATGAGCAACTTTTGCTCATGGAAACTATTGACTATCTTGTCAATAGTTTTACATCCTCACTGCGTATGACTTTGGATACTGTGGCTCCTCTGAAAAGGAAAGCCTCAAATCAGAAGTGCCTGACTCCGTGGTATAATTCACAA
>JAVDPK010002615.1:153801-165142 GCA_034780415.1 Cichlasoma orientale
TATATGTATATACATGAACTTTCCTCCCCTCACTTCCTCACTCGCTGTGTCTAATTTCCGTGCTGATGCTCAGTCTGGAGGAATCCCCGTCTCCCACTGTTTGCGTGGAAAACTGCAGAGCTTGTTGACAGGTGATCTCTGTCTTTTTCTCTGCATTCACTCGTGCCCGATCGAGGCTCCCACGCACACGAGTGGGCACCGGTCCACATGAACCATCTGAGGGATGCGTGTGCACCCCGTGCTGCTGTGCGAACTGGAGCTGCTCGCACAGTAAACAGCCCGCAACAGCGTTTATTTCGAGACTTCAAAGGCTGCTTCAGACTCTCTGCTTCTCGCTGCCCTCCTACGACTCGCGCGGAAGAGGAGGCGTCTCGGAGAGAGGGATGCCCAGAAAGACGAGTTGTTTTTGCAGCGCCTAAAAGCTGAACTCAAGCTGCTGTCATTCTGCTTGGATGCGAGCCAGGACGGACAGTGGAGCGTGGAAAGAGGCGGAATGTGGTCTTAGACGGGTTATAATGAGCACTCTAATGCAGCCTACCTGCTATTGAGACGCTGCCCCACAGCAGCCCGATCCACAGCGCCGCGGGCAAGATGCAGCGGAGTCGGTACCCGACCGAGCAGGCGGCTGGTGGCATGGCGACAAAACCCGGTCCAGAGGAAAAGCAACTCAAGAAAAGCGAAAGCGAGCTCCCCGGGACTTCGAGCTGGCTGGTCTGCGGTCAGGCGGTCGGGTAGAAGCCGGTAGCGTCGCGGTCAGGATCGCAGAGGGTCCGCATGTCAGAGCAGCATCCTTCTGACTGCAAGGAGCGCCTCCTGCTTCTCCCTCCCATCTATCCTCCCCTTCTCCTCCGCGGACTCTTCGGTCCTCGCTCTCCCTCACACACTCACTCACACATCTCTCTCTCCCTCTCACCCGCCCACCTCCTCCACACACACAGCCTGACCTTAATGATAATGAAACTTTTGCTCGGAGAGAGTGAGTGTGTATTTGTGTCAGGCTCACAGTTGTGGGCTGCAGTAAGATAAGGACACACTTATATAAGCGAGGGAGAGAGATGGGCGGCAGAACGCTGTCCCAGGTAGTCCAGATGCTGTGGATCAATGGGGAGATAGGTGGGGTGGACAGAGGGGTCATGGGGGTGGAGGGCCCACCGAGGATCCAGCTCATCCCAAGCTGGTATCCACACTGCAAACCGAGGCTTCAGAATGAGCTCCAGGACAGAACGAGGGCTGTTATGATGCCTGTTGTAGACTGTTGGGTGGGTTCCTTCATGGTATCATATACACAATATTGAACTTCTGAGAATTTATTATTATTATTATTATTATGGGCAGCATATCCGTCCAGCTTGAGTGTGACATTCCCCGGATATGATGCCACATATCAAATGCATTTATTTTAGCTAATATCATATCCAGGATGTGTGATGCTCCTCTCTCTTATGTTCCCACTATGAATCTTTACAATACTGAGTGAGTAGATGTAAAGGAATGTCTGCTTTCTGTGACATCATACATTATTTTACTTGTACAGACCATGACCTCATTATTTGTTCATGTTTAATATTAGAATGCACCATAGCAGCAGTATACATATAACAGTAACAGTTTAGTTTCATTAATATTAGCAGCAGATGTATGAGAGGGGAGACAAATACCACTGAAAGAGTCATGAAGTGAATTCTGCAGCAGGAAGGGCAGCGGCAGAGGTTTAACAGAGAAATAATTACATCAATAAAATAAATCAAAGGTAATTTAAATTTACCAAAACATATTAAAAGCAACTGGCAATATAACTAAAATCTTCACCACCAGGGGGCAGCATATAACCAAGTGGGTGTGTGGAGGTGTGTGTACTGATGTTTTTTCCCCTTTTCTCTTTTTGTTTAACTTTTATATTTCTTATTAGCCTGGTTTCATTTCCTCATGAGCCTTTGCCTTTTTCGGGCTGCCACTGAAAATAAGAGCCTCTGTTTAACGACCTGCCCGCTGACTCGCTGCGCCATCTTTTGGTGCACATTGGTACTACGTAAAAGTACAACCCAGCCCTAATTTGAGTCCGGTGAAGTTTCTCTTCAGCAGAATACAGAGCAGAATTTTAGTTCTGCTCATAAAAGCAGATCATTGGGAATCTCATATTTGAAACTTCTTCATGTGCTGCTCTTATCTGTAACCTGAACAAAGCACAGGTTAGGTTTCAAACCTATATCACATGTGCAATGATGTAAACGAGGTGGACTCAAAAGTGCAGGTAAATTTAAATAACAGTGATTTTATTACTCACTAAAGTATAACAAAAACAAGCCCTGCATGAAGAGGCAGGACAATCCCAAACACTGACACAGCCTGAAGCAGAGCAGAGATCTAAAATACTGGCAGTAACAGGAAAAAAGGAACAAGGAACTTTGAGCCCAGCTCTGAACTCTGGGCTGATTAAGTCTGAGTTCCAGATAGAAGTTATTAGCTCGAGGGTGTGGCTCAGGAGGCAGAGCAGGTCATCCACTCATTGCAAGGTTGGTAGTTCAATTCCTGGCTGCTCCAGCCTGCATGCTAAAGTACTGAATCCCAAGTTTCTCCTGATGTGTTCGCTGGAGTCCAGCAAATCACGAGGTAATGAGCGGAGCATTGTTCAGTGCAGACTGACAGCCAGTGCATGAGAACACAAAGCCTCCCTTCACTTTGCACAGAGCAGTGGCTCCATCAGCTCCAAGAGAAGGAATGTGTTTGGTTTTTCACCATCTGCTCACCTGGTTCTTCCTCCTCTTTCACTCTCATCCTCATCGCTCCCTCTTCATACTGACAACCACACACAAACATATCGTATTCAACTAGACAATAACAAATGATCAGCTGTAAATAAGGCAAATAAAGTACTTGAGACCAAACTCATTAAATGAGGAGGTTGAAGAGAATCCACATTTAATAATATGAGTACAACACACGGCTTACTTACTCATGTGCAATCATCCTCAGTGAATGTGGGCAGAACAGACCCTACTTTGGCATTATATATCATTTATATATGAATTATAGCATATCACCTGTTTCCCATATCCTCCTCTCTGTGTGCTGCCGTATAAAAGCACAAATATAAAGATGAAACAGAGTTTATAACCCAATAAAAGGCCTAATTGATCCACATCAATTTATAACAATACTGTAATTATTTGGTATTAATGTCCTTAAATGTGCTGCAAACAAATAATGAAGTTCAACCAGAACTAAACTGAGGACGAGCCGCTCCTTCACCGGATAGTGAACAGGCTGAACTTAGCTAATGTTTCTGCACTATTCACACAACAAATACACACAAGCAGACACCTTTATGTATTATCACAACAGTTTGCACTTGCTAACATTTCAGGTAAAGTGGGCTTTAAATCGACACCATTGATTTGTCACATGAAGCTCCCTCTCCTCCTCCTCCTCCCTGCCGCGAGCAGCGCCGGTCTCACTGAGGGATGACCGCAGAATATAAACCGGTTTATATTCGGTAATGACGAGCCTGCAGCAGAGGCATCCAGCACCTCTGTGCCAGCGCACTGCAACCTGAACCAACTCCAATGGACAAGTTAGCAAAATATAATATTAGAAGATGGTGTTGAAAAATAATAATACCACGTTTACTATGCTGCAGTTAATTTTGAAGGCCTCTGTTTATAATGAGAGGCACCGATCTCGCCTCCTTAAACTGAGTTCCTGACTCAGTTGTTGGTAAAACTTTCTCCGGCGTGCACTTTTTCTCATTTACACACTCAGACTTCTGATGCTCGCAGTGAGTGTGTGGAAGTAAATGGAACCCACTATGAGTTCAGGTTCCGCACCAAGCATTTATAACATGAGTGTGGTCGCAGACACTGTGACACCTCATTGAAAGCAACAATTAAGAGACTCCATTGCTCCATGCACAGGCTGGTTCCAGTATGGGTTTTAAAGAGGTGAAGAAAATGTGGGAGAGTGGAGTTAGAAAGATCGTCTCTGCAGCAGGCTGCAGGCGAACGAAGCAGAATCTGTGCAACCAGGTGTGACAAGGAAGGAGAATGCATGGACTAAAAGAGAACATGATGGACCATCTGTTATTGGCAGTGGACTATTTGTACGATCCAGTTCGTGTGACAGGACTAGCAGAGTGCTACTTGCTTGCACATATTTGCATATTTTGAATAAAAGCGAGCTTCCAGAAAATCCCCAGCTGATCTTGTTTTTATCTTGCAGAGGCCCGAGCATGCACAGCCTACCGTTTTGAATCAGGTCTGCAGAGGCGGCTTCAACATGAAAACAGTGTCCACACCTCCTGGTTAGACAATGTGCTGTTTGAAATACTGTGTGACATTGTGCAACAGTGCTTTTGTTCTCTCTCTAACTTGGTGGGTATGCAGGGTTAGTCCAATCAGAGGTGATATATTGTGCTTCAGTCCAAGGCTGTTCCAGTCTGCAGCCAAAGCGTCTGTGGGAAAAACACTGACGTGCTTGTATGAATGAGGCATGTTGTATAAAGAGCTTTGAGTGCTCAGAGTAGCAGAAAAGTGCTGTAGAAGAACCAGCCCGTTTAATATTTGTCACTGATCGAGGAAAACAGGAACAACCGCGGGTTTGTCTTCAGCCGGGCTGACAGAGTCAGAGCTCTGCTGAGCCCTGAGTCCTTCACTTTAAATAGAATGACTCATGGATTTCCTCACAAATAAAGATGTAACCATTAGAGAAAAAATGATTCATAACCATCTCACAGATGTATCATTATGTTCAGCAGGTTTAGTAAATGCTGATATTTACGTACTTTTCCTCTCTGATCGGTCTTTCTGAGATAACTTCAATAGTTTCTTCCTCACTCACTCATACTTGACTGCTCAAAGACATTTCACCATTAACTAATAAAACTGAAGTTATTGCATTCAGCCCTACAAGCCTTAGAAACATGGTGTCTAACCAGCTCCTTACTGTGGATGGCATTACTGTGGCCTGCAGTAACACTGTGAGGAGTCGTGTTTGAGCAGGATGTGTCCTTCAATGCACACATTAAACAAATAAGCAGAAATGTTTTCTTGCATTTCTTTGCAGTTTTATTTTTTTGATAAAGTTTATAGTTATTAACTCAAATCAGAGTTTATTTGTCACATGATGGTCACACAGGGTACAACGAGCAGTGACGAATACTCTGACACTATAGCACAAGATGAAGATATAAATAGAATGATTTTAAAAAGGTCGTCCAAATGTAATCCAAATGTAATCCAAATGTAATCCAAATGTGCACTGAGGTAAAGCAGAGGTGGAATGATTAACGAGATAGTCAAAATAAAAGATATAAAATGTAACAAAATATATACACTAGAATATACACACTATATACTTACTACTATACACACTATACACTAGAAACAAATATTTACACTAAAATATAATATATATACAGGGTATGTTGGGGGGGGGCATAATATAGTTCAAATGATGATGATGAGTGGGGTGTGTCTGTGGGGTGTAGTCTGTCCTAATTCAAGATCAGGTGACCCTGAACCCTCCCTTAGTTACGCCGCAGCAGGCCTGGGCTGCTGAGGGGTTCCTTCTTCACTCGCCTCTTTTCACTCTGTTTCTACCCCACTGTGCATTTAATCATAGTTATTATTAATCTCTGCCTCTCTTCCACAGTCTGTCTTTCGTCCTGTCTCTCTCCCCTCAGTCCCAGCCAGTCACAGCAGCAGGCAGCCCCTCCCTGACTCCCTTAGCCTGGTTCTGCCTGAGGTTTCTCCCTCGGGGAGTTTTTCCTCCCCACTGTCACCAAGTGACTGTTCACTGGGGGTCTTCTGATTGTTGAGGTTTTCTCACTGACCCAGCTGTCTTAGCTAATTATAGGCCAATCTCCAACCTTCCTTTTCTCTCCATAATCCTTGAAAGAGTAGTTGTAAAACAGCTAACTGATCATCTGCAGAGGAACTGTTTATCTGAAGAGTTTCAGTCAGGTTTCAGAATTGATCACAGTACAGAAACAGCATTAGTGAAGGTTACAGTGATCTTCTCAGGGCCGTCGCATGAATGGGCGAGTGTTTCCAAACTGTGCTGTTCTCCCAGGCCAGCACATCACTAAGAGCCGATACAGAAATAGATTCGGATTCAGGAGTGGAGTGACCATCAGCCACCTCCTGTACATCGATGACATCGAGCTGTATGCCAGGAGCCAGCGAGGCATCGACTCACTGATCCACACCACTGCAGCGAGGACATCGGGATGTCATCTGGACTGGATACGTTTAGCCGAATGGTTGCAAAGAGAGGGAAGGTGTTCCAACGTGAAGGGCTGGATCTACCAGAAGGCAGAATAGCAGGTATACAGGGCAGCTGCAAGGACCTGGGTATCCCACAGGCCAATGGGAGTCAAGATAAAGATGCACGAAGGTCAGCCACAGTCTAATAGAAGGTACGACAGCTGCTGAGAAGCCAGCTGAGTGGTAGGAATAAGATCCAAGCCATTGATACATGCACTCTACCCAGCTGGAATAATAAGACAGGAGGAGATAGATGGCACTCCTCATAAAGCTATGAGGAGTGGCAGGTCTCCACCCAAAGTCCAGCACTCTGAAGCTCTACAAGCAATGGAAAGATGGAGGTTGAGGATAATAGGAGATAGGTGGTAACAGGAGAATTATTAGGAGCTGCTACCCTGAAACTGGAAGAGTGGCTTCAGCAGATTCCAGGCACAGCATCAGAGAACAGCTAAAGATACTGCACAGAACCCTGAAACTCCCAGGCCTCTGGTAGAGAACCCGAGTGGATCAGGTGTGGTACGTGCAAGGCTCGTATAACATAAGCATAAATAAAGCCAGCACAGTACTAATTACAGAGCACAGAGTCAGGCTCAGTTTCAATCTCAGAAACAGTTTCCCTGCTACACATCACATACAGCAGCTTTAGGCTGCTGCACATCTGCAGACCTCAACCCTCATCTGCCAGCTCCTCCATCCGTGCTGCTTCTGACTTCACTTCCTAACAGTCACCAAGTTACTGGTGACCAGTTCAGAGTGAGGTTAGGTTCCTGTTAACTTCATGACTGCTGTTTTTTCTTGTCACGCGAAAAATTGTGATTTTGTCGGCTTCCCTTGCTGACGCTTCTATCACATGAGCCAAATAATGTGCCTGGTTATTTAATATTAGAGAGAAGGAGCCTTCATGCTGTGACTCCTGCACACGAGTACTTCAGGAATGGCTGGTCATGGAGTTCAGTCATCATCATGTTTGTTGTTGCAGTTCTTCTGAATTTTGCTGTAATGTTGCCTAAAGTTTCTTTGCACTGTGCGTGCCCTGAAAGCCTCGCTGTAACGTCAGCATTGTGTGGTTCCTCGGCTAATGTCCTGCCATGTTTATTATCCCAAGTCTCTAATCGGGATCATTGTCCCGAATAAACTCCTTGATTTCCGCTTGCCTGTGCCGAGCCGGGCGGCATTGTGTGTTAGCTGAGTGGCTGTGCGCCAGCATGGCAGAGCGCTGTCTGCTGCATCTCTGATAACCAAAGCATAAATGATGAGACAATGGTCTCTAAAGAAGAAGAGATATCATTATTTCTTTGAAAGACACCCCCCCTCCCCCCCAACGGCTAGCTTGCTATGTCATCCGTCCTCATCCCGTCTCCCTCTGTCTATAATCCCTGCCTCCTTTTCCATCTTAGCCCCAATCTCATCTCTTATCTCTCTTCTTTCCTGAGATCCCTTCTGCTTCTCGTGCTGCTGTTGTGTGTTTTTTTCACGGATACATGTGGGGGGGGGGGGCATGGGAGGGGGTGGGGGGTAAGCCTCCACAGCGACAGGCTGCTCTGTGCTCCCACAGCATGCCTCTCCTCCACACTGCACAGCAGAGGGTTACAGGTCACATGGAGCTGAGAGCATTTTCATCCCATAAGAGTTTGAAAAGACAGAGAAGAGAAAACATAACTGATAAAAACATTAAGGGAATTAAAGTCATTGGAAGCCACTGACACCACAGACTGAGCGCTGCAGCAGTCACAGACAGGAGGATGAAGATTTGCAGTCAGTGATCAACAATGTGAAGCGACAAAGACAAACACGTTTTGTTTGGAAGCGAAGACGACAGAGAGGACAGGACAGGACCGTTCCTCAGGTAACCCCGCCCATCACACATGCAGCGCTGCTGCCTTCAACCAAAGGACAATCATCAGAACAGTTATAGAGATTGTTATAAAAGTGCTTCATTTACTCAAATAAAGAACAGAAGAATGCACAGATCTCTGCACCTTGGACTCATCGCTGAAACTACATGTTGACCATTCATGCTTAGTCGCACACATTGTTCATCACTGCGAATAAGGAAAAATATTTTTTACAGGTTGTAGTAAAATAAAATTAGTAAGACGTACATCACAGTACTCTGAGCCACTTTATGGCATCCGCCAATTTGTAGCTCTGCGGTGCTCATCCTGTTCCTCCTGCACAAAGGAGCAGATCCCGGTCCTGCTGATGGGTTAAGGACCTTCTACGGCCCTGTCCAGCTCTCCTACAGTAACTGTCTGTCTCCTGGAATCTCCTCCATGCTCTGAGACTGTGCTGAGACACAGCAAACCTTCTGGTAATGGCATGTACTGATGAGCCATCCTGGAGGAGCTGGACTACCTGTGCAGCCTCTGTAGGGTCCAGGTATGACCTCATGCACTGACACTGACCCTAGACAAATGCAGAAGTAGTGAAAAACAGAAACGATGAGGAGAGGAAATGTGAGTGTCCTCCACCTGTAACACCGTTCCTGTTTGGGGGGGGTCTCATTGTTGCCCCTCTAGCACACCTGTTGGTAATTTCATGAACACCAAAGCAGCTGAAACTGGTTAACCCCCCCTCTGATACTCACTGACCTCATCAGTATCACAGAGGTTTAATGACTGATGCTGAACTCTGATTAAAACGCGTTCCTTTCATTTGATGAGCCGTGCATTTTGCCTCCATGGAGCCAGACTTTCTTTAAAGTAATCTTGAGCAAAAGTTCTCCAGACTTTCTGAAGGTGTTTTTCTTTTCTCTGTTTTTTTTGGCTGCTTTTTCACTCATTGTCAGTCCTCGTGCCGGACCCTTCCCACAGATATGCTTTTTTCTTTATTTCTTTGCTTTTTTTGTTAAGCCACTTAACTCTGACCTGTGAATCGTTCAAGCAGCTCCTCAAGGAATGAGTCACTTTTGTGTCTTGTGTTGACTCAGCTTGGTATCTTGCCCAAGGACACTTTGGCATGCAGACCGGAGCAGTCAGGAATCAAACCACCAACCTTCTGACTGGCACTGTGGGCGCTCCAAACTTGGCATATCTCACATCTGGCGTGCAGTGGAGGTCAAAATTAGAAGTAGCTTGCCAATCAGAATGTTCTGATTGGCAACATTTACATCTGTCAGCACGGCAATGCTGATGTCACAATGCTGATGTCACAATGCTGACGGGTGACATCATGGTGTCCATTGTTTCAGTCCGTTTATCTAATAAGGATTTTTCTCATGCACACAGATGTGCTGCTCCTGGCATCCACCTCATGTTTTCATATTCTGACACATCTGTTCAGGTGTTTTGGGGATAAAGCCTTCCTCAGAGCAGAACAGACAGCTCCTGTTTGGACAAGGTTTGATGAAAACCTCCAGTGGAGCTGCTTTCCAAAATTACTAGAGCCTCTTTTAAGAGTGAAATTATATATTTCTGAGCATTTGCGAGCTCCATATGGGCTGGGGGCTGAGAGCCACAGAGCGGAGAAATGACAGAGATGTAAAAGCTCCGCTAACACGTAATTGAGTTTGATTTCTTTTATGGTATTTGTTGAAGAAAAATACTCACAAGCCTTCTGCTTTGTTATAGCCAACCATGTGTGCTTGACAAAAGGCAATTTCCCCAACAAATCACTGGCATATAACCCTAATTTCTGGGGCGGCACGGGCGCCGAGGAAGCGGGGCATATCTGAGGATAACGGGCATAACTGCTGACGAGCACGAAAACACAACAAGACCTAACAACAAAAAGAAAAGATGAACAACATCGTGCTCCCATTCTCTGTGGCGCCCGCACTTATCATTCAGACTACGGTATGTTCTGTCCACAAAAGCAGTTTCAGGTCACTGAGCAGGACAATTCACACACTCAGCGCTGCTTCCACTCCACGGCTCGTATGGGACATAAAATTAACCAACGAGCCCTCATATTTGCTCCAGAACCAAAACACAATGCATTTATCTCCCTCATATATATAAAAAGCTCCTTTATACACACACACACACACACACACACACACAGGCTGCTGCAGTGTGCGTCTGCTCCTTTTAGTGTAAGACACCCCGGGGCGATGGAGATTTGCTAAAGTGGAGATCCTGTATAGCTCCTCTATTGTTAAGATCCCCCTAACAAGCCACATTTAACTACAGCGACCTGCAGCAGTCAGATAACGCACAACAGCAGAACTGAAGCCAGCATTTCTTCGCCTCGCTCACTGATCTGGGGACTGTTTTAGCTGGCGTGTAGCAGACGCTTCAGTTATTAATTGCTCGGTTTTAATTTAATTTTCCTTCCCTCGTCATTCTCATTAACAGGACTCGGAGAACAGAAACGGGATTTATCCGAAGCCGTTAGCCGTTGACAGCATGTTCTTGTGCAGGAGTTGATCTGAGCGACATCGGCTCCTGCCTGAAACGGTGGCGCTGTGACGCAGGGCCATTACTGTAAATCTCACAGCAATTACAAGTGAGGACAATCAGGCTCAATATCGCTGATTTCTGCTCATTCTGGGCGTAGCTGAGAGTGTGGCTGCAGAGATGTAATCACAGAGGAAGGTTTCCCACTGCTGCGGCATACCTAATGTGCAGCTGTTCCCCAGCTCCTAATGAGTGCTGTCTGTTTCACTGTGCATTCAGGGCTTTCATAGCTTACTTTTTTATGGGGGGGGGGGGGGGCATGGAAAGAATACAGATTACACAAATTTATGACAAAGAGAACAAAAGACAGTGAACGAGCAGCATGCCAGTGTTCACCCCTGCACTGGTGAGAAGCAGCCCGCAGAGAACTTCACAAAAAAATATCAGTGTAGCAGTAGTAGCAGTAGTAGCAGTAGCAATAGTAGCAGTAGTAACCACTCTGGGTCTGTGCTAGCATCAAAGTCTGTGTCTGAAAGAGGTTCATGTGTTGCTTTCTCAGGTGCTTGTAGAGCTTTGATGCTGCTGCACTGAGCAAAGTTTGCTCTTTAGTGCCACATTCTTGTTCTTTCTTGCAATAATTTAGAAGTTCAGTTCAATTTTATTTATTTAGGGTTAGGGTTAGGGTTAGGGTTGGGGTTGGGTTAGGGTTGGGGTTGGGGTTAGGGTTGGGGTTGGGGTTAAGAT
>JAVDPK010002615.1:227546-251296 GCA_034780415.1 Cichlasoma orientale
CCTGTGTGTGTGTGTGTGTGTGTCTCAGAGACAGAGACTTGGATGTGTTCCTCTGTGATGGCTGCTGCTGGGAAGCAGACGTTTGAGGCTGTGGTGAAAATTCATGTTGCAGTTCATCACTATAACCTCGTGTGCACGCTAACACGACGTGCTGCCTTTTCTGTCTGCTGTGGGTGGGGGGGGGGGGGGTGAGAGCAGATGTGTCTCCGGGTGGCCTCAGAGGACACCGTTGATCCAGGTTCTCTCAGTGTGAGCCATGACATCAGCAAATCCCTCTACCAGAGCCCGAGACCGGACCGGAGTCCCTCTAGTGTTTGTGCCATGATGACGAGCTGCACCATCAACACTGCAAGTCCAAACTTAAAGGTGCTTTTTGCAGTTACCCACTGCAGAGCTGAGCTAACACTCACCACCAGGGGGCGCTATATCACAGTGGGTGTGTCAACATGTTTTCAGATGTCTGCTGTGTTTTTTTTTTTAACCTTTTGATATTTTGTGTCCAACCCACATTTCCTGAAGAGGCTTTGTTACGAAAGGCTTCACTGACCCGCAGTGTGGTAAAGAGCAGAATTACATTAAAGTATCAGGCCGCTCAATTCAGCCGTCACCTCCTCAACAATACACAAACAGATTCTTCAGATTCTGCTTCAGTCAACTACCTTTAAACAATGTGGTTCAAAGCAGTGTTAAAAGGTCCAGTCAGTACCTTGTGTCTCAGCCCAGTGCTGATCTTCACCGAGATGCTAACAGCTCCTGCATTATGGACCCAGTACTTTAACAGGATCGTGGATATTTGTTTAAATTGTACTGCATATAAGTCTGAACCCACTGTGTCATTTCACTCACTGACTGTGTGTATTTGTGTTGCTCGGTGGGTGCAGCCAGGCTGCAAACTGTGCTGCACGCTGACCAGAAGCTGCTCCCGAAAAAGACTCGGGCGCTCGCACGGCGCTGTGTGTGTGTGTGTGTGTGTGCGCGCTGCAGTGTGTGTGTGTGTGTTGCAGTGTGTCAGAGTGCTGCTCTCTCCCCTCACACACACTCTTTGCACTTTGAAACAAAGGGGGTGAGATCATTACACGATAATGTTTACACGGCAATAATTAATAAGAACTCTGCTCTATGGATTTCTCCAGTACGCAGAGCAGAACAATAAAGTCAGGACTTATGATTCTGTGGTCTTTAATTGCATGCTTCATGGTGCAAATGCAGCACGGCTCAGAAATACTTTTGGATTATGGATCTGCTCTGACACTTCGCTGCAGCGATGCTCCTCAAAGATAAATCACCGCCATCCTTTAGAGGATGAAAGAAATCACAGCCCGTAAACCTGCTGGATCCATCTGAACCACGAGCCTACTTTAACTGTCTCACTCGGCTACTCGCTCCGTTTATCTAACCACGGGTTCTGCCGTATGCTTCATCTCCTCGTCTTCCTGTGAAGAAGCTAAACACACAGACAGCTGAACACTACACGGTAGCGGGCCGAGACACTGGAACATGATCCAAAAACACACAGAACTCTGAACCGGAAGTGCTCGGGCGGCTCGCACACAGCACAGTGTGTACAGGGATGTGTGTGTGTGTGTGCATTTGGAATTACTGTGAGCAAACAGACCAAACCCATGTGCTCAGGGTTCGTCACACACACACACTACCTGAAACGTGTTGACACAGAGATACCTCACAGTATGTGCATCTGATGCAGCTCGGCTCTGGTGGAGTGTGGATGCGTCTTACCATGGTGAGCGTCATGCGGTCGATCTCGTGTTTGTCTTTGGTCTTGTGCTGTCTGAAGGGACTGTGCCTGCAGCAGGAGAAAGAGAGAGAGACTGATGCTGACACTGGAGATGACTGGAAACAGGACATGCAGGTGGAGGACGGGTGGAGTGAGAGCAAAGACGAGAGATGTTTGGAAGCAAGAACCAAAAGAAAAAAAAAAAAAAATCACACGCTGCCGGCACACCTGCGGCTCCAAATGCCGACTCAGCGGTTTGTCGATGAGTGTTTGTAGCCGTACTGAGAAGAGTGAAGAAACTGGAGGCTTTTAATGCAAAGAGATCCAGTCTAGCTCGAGTTCCTGCAACCAGCACGGTCACATCAGTCCAGTTTAATCATGAAACATGTTTCAGTTCCATAAATCTCATGTGGCACAGGTCAGTGCATAAAACCGTGATGCTACCAGCTCTGTTACACAGAGCTCATAAACACGTTAGCTTAGATCGGCCCGGCCTGAAGCCGGGTTTGGGTCCTGTGCTCCGTACTTGCTGCATCTGTTAGCGTCTCTGCTAGCTCGCTCAGATGCTGAGAAGCAATCCCAGAACTGCTAACCTGGACATTTCTGAGGCAGCTTAAAGAATCACCTGCAGAGGTTATCACACACACACACACACATTTTTGATTGGCTGCACGAGCCGGCAGACCCACTTCAGCGGCCAATAGATCCAGCGAGAATATTTAGAAGCAGAAACACCTCTAAGATCCAGAGAGTGCCGATCAAAGTCTCAATGAGACGGCAATATCTTCCAAACCAATCAATGAGCCTGACTGCTCAGCCTGGAAACAGCACTGACACCGGAGGGATGCTAATCAACAACTTGACCTTTGGACTTTAATCAGAGGACGGGCTGATGAAGGAAACACCGACACTGACATCACAACGTTTGGACTATTAACAATGATGGCTGTAGAGACACACAAAGGCTCCAACGATGCAGTCACTGCGCCGAGTTACAACCCAAAGCAGCTCAGACAACAAGAGCTGCTGGGTACAACAAGCCCCGCCCCCCTGCAGACGATTTAGCCGATCTGATCGTTGCCTGTCTCAAAAACATGTCAATCATGTGAATCACTGAGATAACAGAGGTCCTGTGGGCCCATAATGTTTAAAAATTAGAGCTAAATTAATTTCAGTTTATGGTCATTTTTATCTCTTATAATGAGAAAGTATGAGATTTGTCAGGCGTGCACTGATATCAGAGTGATCGGGACTGATGGAGAGTTAAAGGTTGTGTTACATGTTCACGTGCTGCATGTCTATGGACAACACTGAGATGCTTCTTACTGCAGCAGTGAGGACGACGTGTCTTTGTTCAGCTGAGATGTGCCAGAAATGCGCCTCGGATGGAGCTTCTCAAGTTAAATTCTGCTGCAGATCCAGAACCTGGATCGGCTCCAGATGGCGTTGGGTTTGGCACAGCTGTGAACCAAACATCTGATGAATCTGATTTTGAATCTGATGTTTTAAACTCCGCCCTATGTGGAGTCTGGAGTATAACCGGCAACTTTTGATTTTTTTATATTTCAACAGCAGCTGAAGCCGCGTCCTGCTGCTACGTCACCTTCACTCCACCACTTACTGTGTGTCTGGTGTTAAAGCTGCACTAAAATCAGCATTAGAAATGCATCAAATGTGCAGCGTGAAGTATTACAGACCGCAGGCCCTCCGCGCTGCTCGGTGGGCTCTTTTCACTCGCTGCTTTGTTCATGATGCTCCAATTTACCCTTCTTCCTCACTCCCACATTTCTCATCAGCAGGCATCTGTTTGGTGAAAAAGCTTTTTTTTTAAGAATGCGCTGCACAGCACGTCCTCTGCACCAAGCAGCAGTCAAACACAGAGACGAGCTGTATCGTGGAGCATCAAGCAGCTGAAGAGACAAAGCTTTCCTCCAGGAGCTGACGGGAACCAGAACTGAGCCGCAACAGTGATGTTAACCTTCTGTTCACCTCAAAGAACAACGCATTTCCAAAAATGACTTTCACTTAGGGCTGTCACAAAATCTGAACCTCCCTTTATGATTATCATGTTAATAAATATTCATTATTTAATGATGTCAAATGGATCTACAGCTGTTCATAATACAGGTGCATAAAGATGGTGTCATCTGCAAATTTCAGATAGATAAAAGTACAGATGTGGCCAGCCTGTGTGATCCATGGTTTATTTCTAACCCCAGACGGGACCGGTCCCATCCAGCTGCAGCCAATAACCTGCCTCACATTAATGTGACAAAGATCATATTTAGGATAAAATCTAAAAAGTACAATCAAACTTTATTTTGATGGAGCAAAAGAATAAAGACACTGACCAAATCTTTTTATTTTAAAATAATCTCACTGAGAATCTGGACCCAAGCATGCAGCCAGCCTTTGACCAAACACCTCAACACTCTTCCTCTTTAAAGTGCTCGAACACACTGATCCCAACATCAATGGAAAGACACGTCACACTTGCTCTTCTCTTTTTCTCTCTCACTCAGGACGAGCATCCAGAGTCCACACACACACACACACACACACACACACACACACACACACACACACACACACACACACACACACTTCCCCCTTTTCCCGATTCCTGACCTACTGGGCCCAGACCTCTGGCATTTACACACTCAAGATCAAACAAACACACACACAGGCTTGCACACAAACAAGATCAAACACACACCAAACAGAAAGCAGGCTGGCGAGAGCCGCCGAGGAGGGGGAGCGAGCAGATTCAAAGCGTGTATTCAGAGCGGCAGAGGGGTTTGAAAGCAGACAGGAAGTCAGGACAGCGCACCGAGGAGGGGAAAGACGAGAGGAACGCGTAAAGCTCGAGTAGTTACCCTCGGAGGAGTTTGAAGAGCATGCAGCCTAAGGAGAACCAGTCGGCGCTGCTGTCGTATGCCGTCCCCTTCTGAAGAACCTCTGGAGCCATGTAGCCATGAGTGCCACTGCAACAAGCACAGCACACGTCAAACATCATCAATGCAGCACGTTTTAGAGCAGGAAACGGGTAAGAAATGATTTCTCCTTATAATTACAGATGTTTAGGACAGTGACGGGCTACAGGAAGCTTACTCAATCATGGGCTTATTTTAATACTGTTTATTAACTAGTTATTAACAGGTGCAAACTAGTTATTTCATTAGATGACCGCTGATACACACTAGGCTGCTCTCACAGTGAGAAAATCACATCAGTAACAATGTGTCCATCAGTTCAAGTCCATTATAGCTTTTTACTGAAGCTCAATCCACTTGATTCAAACTGACTCCGGTCCCTTATTGAAGGTTATTGTGTTTAGTTTTCATCATGTTATAAACAGAGATGATAAATCATCCAATCCGTGATCAGCTGTTGCTGGTGAAGAAGCTCCTAAATTAATGAACATCAGCATGAATGGAGCTTAATGTCCGAATGGTGATGAACCGAGCTGAAGATAACGTGTCTGGAAATACTGACATGAGTCCAAAAATGTCCGAAAAGGTTCATAACAAGAAGAACCTTTCCAACCACTGATGCTCCCTCTCCACGCTCTCCTGCAGCAGTCAGCGAGCCGGAGCCACAAACTGCACATTCATGCTAAAGCTGCATGTGTGACAGCAGATATCAGCGCGCACACACGAAGCTCACTTTTCTGCAGCTAATGCTGGAGTCTGGTGGAGCGGAGCTTCAGGACGCAGCTTCGGCAGTCAAGCGGTTTTCTTTGGGCAGAGCTCAGCCAGCGGCGCTGAGGGAGCGCATTAACCAGCAGAGTAAGTGCCAACATGGTGCACTTCCTGTGGTTACTTCATATTCAATTAAAATGTGTTTCACCACTTAAAAGCTTTTAATGTGAAGCTGCAGTAGCAGGAAATGTTTGACTCGCATTAGCAGTAACTTAACCCGGCACGGTTCTTGGGAACCTCACCACAGACACTCTTTTTATTTTGCTGCTTTAATGCACGACCCATCAGCGCCGCTGCACAGCTGCTCTCTGCTGCTTCAGCCGTCACAGAACCAAACACGGCTCTGTGTGCTGAAGCCTTTCAAATGCAGTCGCTGTGAGAGCGTGGAGGTTCAGAGGGAAGAGAAAGTGCTGAGCAGCGCAGGTAATATTTTATATTTATGCATATTTATCAGCCAACCTGCTCCTAGAGACATAAATCCTTTGCAGACGGAGGCGCACTTACACACTGGCGTGGGGCTTCTTCTTGGAAAAGTCGCAGGCCAGGCCGAGGTCGGAGATACGGACATGACCGTGTTCATCCAACAGGATATTAGCTGGCTGAGGAGGACACACACACAGGCAGAGTGATGAGAGGGTGATGGGAGTGTGAGAGATAACACGATAAAGCGGAGGATACAGTGCTGGAGACCCGACTAACTCGAGACTTAAGTTACAATTTCCGTTCCCCAGAAGAAATTTGGTGTGAACACAGAGAGCCTCCTGTCCTGGTTCCCCTCTGCTGTTTGGCACACGTGGACCTCCCTCTCACTCCTTCCCTCCAGCTCTGCCTCACAGTATCATTTGCATTGAACTGTTTACTGAAGCCTAAAACTGCTCCCTGACTGCCAGCAAAATATATCCATTATTCTGGCAGTCAGTCCAAACAGGGGGACTGGAGGAGAAACAGGACAGTTGACAGCATGGCTGACACGAATCTGTGGCTCTGAAACCTGCGGGTCAGCGGACTAAGGCGAGCAGCACGCATCTGTTCATGTTCAGGGTTTGGATCCACCTTTTACAGCTTTATAACAGTCTACATATGGCGCCTGAACCTAAAGGTAACATGGCGGATGAAACAGTAACAGTAAAACTGCACGGAATGGACACGGTGCCGCTTTCAGAGACGGACCCGCAGAGAAATATCTGCAGCTTCGCGGAGGGTTCGACCCTCTTCCAGCTGATCGCTGTGGTTTTATGATGTGTGCGTCTGCGCGCTCAGGCAGACCCGAGAGCCGCCGCTAACGGGCGCAGTGTTACTTGATAGCTGCTGGATGTGTCTGCGGGGAAACGGCTCCATAAAGCGCTAACACGTTACACAATACAACAGACACGCACACGGCAACAAAAGAATCTCATGAAGACTCCCAGAATGCTAAAACGGGAGCCGCATAAGCCGGTCCCGTTATCACTGACACATCTCACTGTATCGTAGTGAAGGTCTGGCTTTACCTACAGCATCCACAACGAGCCATAGAGTGCAGTGTAACCTGCAGGGCTCTATACATACTGCTGCTTCAAGTTCTGCAAGTAACCCTGAGCTGCTTTTGGTTTACTCTGATCAGTTAGTCAGCTTCGCCTTTACCTGCAACCAGTTAGCAGCATGGGTCGCAGCACCCCGCCAAGCCACTGACACAAAGAGCACTTCCTTACTGAGATTTGGGTTTGCATGACGGTCTGTGACAGCAACCAACAGCTAACAGCACCTCTGTATTTGGAACTGACAGACCAGTGAGCAAATGCATCAGTGAGAGTCTGGCTCATGTTCCCCACTCACGAGCTTCCACCGCAGATAGTTTGCAAATGGACCCAGTTAGCACCGGCTAGCATGGAGAGCCAGCTGGGAGTCGTTTCCCCCAAAGAAACCCTCTGATAATCAAAGGCCTTCCTCACGCGTCTCTGACTGTGATCTGCTAACCCGGACGATCGGCCGGCTCCTCGCTGCAGCTGAGCAGCTGCTGGCTGCAGGCTGCAGGCTGCAGGCTGCCCACTGTGAGCGCAGCGAGCGCTGAGACACACCACCCTCAGCACAAATGTCACATCCTTTGTGACCTCCATCATGAACAGTTCCCAGGCTGTCAGAGCCAACCAGGAGGGTCAAAGGTCATTACACTTTAAGTTACATCACAATCTAGTCACATGTTGGCAATAACAAAAAAAAGCATTTCATCACTACAACATGCCACACAGTGCTGCAAATATTAGGAAAATGTTATATCACTGAAAAACAGCTCTGTACTGCTCACTGTACATTTACACGAACCCCTCGGTCACCAAGTACACAACTGTGTACTGCACCTCCAGAGCCTGTACTCTGATCCTCTCCTAAACAAACTGATCGTGAAGGCAGACGCTGATTTTTACCTGACTGAAGGGGTTAAATGGATCTGCATTAATACTGTGCTATACCACAGCCCTGCTCTTCTACTGCACGCCCACTTATTAACATACAGGGCAAAATATTAGGAACACCTAAATGTAATGCAGCTCAGTACATCAGCAGCTATGAGCCCAGATTCTTCCTCAATCCACTGAAAAAGCAGCAGCTGGTTAGAGAACACGAACATGGAACCGGAGAGGGTCTACCTTGAGGTCTCTGTAGACGACGAAGCGGTTGTGCATGTGCTCCAGGCCCAGAATGATTTCAGCTGCATAAAAACGCATCTCTTTCTCGCTGAACACGCCATGCTGAGACAGGTGGTAGTGCAGATCGCCCCCTGAACACACACACACACACACACACACACACACAGACAGACACACAGAGACAATAAGAAGAGCATGACATCAAAACACCTCAGTCTCAATCAATATCCATCGATAAGTTGTGGTAACCTTCTCATGGGGGAGAAAATGAGAATCAATGGGAGACTCGACACTGTTCTCTTGTCCAGCTGTCTCAGCTGTCTTATGATCTGTATTTATAGCATAACTGAAGCTCAAACAGCAACCAGTCTGCTGGGAACTGTTGATTCTGAAAGGTGGCCAATCCTGAGGAGTGACTTCCAAAGGAGGCTGATGTTACATGCAAACAAAGCTAACACAGGCAGGTGGTGTGCAGCGTCATCAGTGAGATCAGAATCCCATCAGCTCTCTGCCTCCCTGGGGAGGAATGACCCGAGTGGCCGGCGGCAGGCCGAGTAATCCAATCTTTCTTTCTCGGGATAGACTGAATGAGGCTGGAGTTTAATCTAAGGCAGGAAGGGTGCAGGACAACCTACCGTTCATGAGGTCCAGGATGAAGCACAGCTTGTCGGGTGTGTGGAAGGCATACGTCATACACACGATGAACGGGCAGTCCTGGAGGAAGATGGACAGAGAAAGAGTTCAATGTGAAAACCTCCCAACGATCCTTAATCTGCTATTAGTGGACGGAGAACTGAGGACCGTTATTTTAGTAAAACTACCCATAAAACATAGCCCGAAAAACACAAGGCACTTCCATCTGAAGCAACTCCTATCTGGCAGCATGGCTCTATCTGAGGACTCCCCTGCTCCACAGCCATGGGAGGGATAAGATAACCAGAGCATCACCACGACCCAGCAGAGAAGAGCGCGCGCATCGCGGGCAGTGGATGATGCTGATTAAAGCAAATCCAGCATGAAAGACGAAGCCGGCCTACAGTGGGCTGCAAAGCAGCTTGCAGATGAGCAGTGCTGGGGTCAGCTAAAGCAGCTTAAATAGAGCGCCCAGTGTGAGATCTCCTGAGCAGAGTCATAAGAAGCAAAAAGTGATCTGAAAGAATGGTTTCTGCAGAGGAACTGAACGGATGCTTTTGTGTTTCATTTCTCTCAAATTCCACTTTAATCGTTTTTTGATGCAAACTGTGCTGCGTGAACCTTTTTGTTCCCAACAATGGAACAGACCGTTCTGCAGTACAGCAGGAGGTGCAAACATGGCTGCTTCAGGTGGAGCCTGTTTAACTACAATCGAGGCCAAAGACAGAGACACAAGTACTGCTGTCCACAACGTTTCAGTGCTTCAGTGTTTGTAGAGCTGTCAGATGTTTCTATGTGACTATCACATATTTGCAGCACTGGTCCCTCCCCTTCAAGATCTCCGCGATTCGCCCTGGCATGCTGTCAATCAACTTCTGGGCAACCACAAGTTCTGAGTGGGATGAAGGTCTGAGTCTCGATGCTCCGTCACGCTGGAGAAGGCGCTGCTCTTCACCTGACTGTTCTCGGACGGGTGGGAGAAGTTGCCTTGAGGATGTTTTGGTGCCGTTCTTTACTCATGGCTGTGTTCTCAGGCAGAACTCTGGGTGAGTCCACTCTTGGATGAGAAGAAGCCCCACACGTCAATGGTCTCAGGGTGCTTTACTGTTGGCGTGACAGCGCTCAGCTTCCGTTTACTCCAAACAATCAGAAAGTTGCTTCATCAGAGGAAGTAAAACTTTACCGCAGTCCTCAGCAGGCCAGCCCCCGAACCTTTAGCAGAATATCCGTCTTGATGTTCTTCCTGAGAGCAGAGGCTTCTTTGCTGCCCCTCCTCACACCAGCCCGTCCTCCAAGTCTTCAGCAGTATATGCAGACTGGATCATAAGAACTGAAGCAGCAAACTTTGTGGAAACCAGAACGTGTCATTCTCAGAACCTTTGACCACGAGAGCACGTCATACAGGTTAGTCCGTGGTTTCCACTCAAGGGGTCACCAGGCAGGTCTGAGGGGGGGTGAGCTCAATAATGTAAAGTTCTGACACACAAATCTCTTTTTGTGATCTATTTGATACGTTTAGAAGGCAAATATCTCCGTCCAGTGTTTTTATCTGTGTGTGTCGTTACAATGACATCAGAAGAATCTGTTCTGCAGCCGCACAAAGTGCCGCACACATTAAATACTACAGCGCTGTGTTTAATATATATCAGCACTTATACAGCAAGTGGGAACTGTGCCTACAGCTATATGTACTTCTGTTTTAAATCATCAGCAAACAGTGACTTCAGACATGCCGAGTATATCCCATGATGCCTTGTTTACTCTTCACTCTGAACGGTCAGCTTCCAAACACGGCGCGTCACTCACCCCTGTGCTGACTAACGACAGCATGATTCTCTCGTTGAGCGCTAGCGTCTCCCCCTGCTTCATTTTGATCCTCTTCTTGTCCAAACACTTCATGGCGTACCTGACATTCAAAGAGCCGAAGCACAGGTTACACATACCGAGGTGACCGGAGCGATTGTGCTGTTAATGTGTTTATCGATCCTACATTTTCCCCGTGTCTGCCTTCCTGCAGCCGTACACCTCTCCGAAGCCGCCCCTGCCGATGATCCGATGCACGCTGAAGTCATTCATGGTCAGCTGGGGGAGGAGAGAGGAGCAGAGAGACTTTAACCGGAGTGGAGCTGAAGTAAAAACATCACTTTCACCTCCGAAACAAAAAGCTCCGGGCGGAGGCGCCTGTTTGGTTCAGAGTGGTGCGGCGGCTGTCAGTTAGACTCTGATCAGTATTAAATAACCGGCTTAAGACCACCTGAAACACAGGGCGCCAGGATGAATCGCACATGAGTGATGTTTTTCTACAAACTCAAGAAGCCCAGAACTCCCACTGCAGCCCCTCATACTCACGTGGATGTTGAGCTCCACGTTCTTCCACTGGCAAAAACGAGTAAATTTGTCACTGAGGGAGGAAAAAAAAGCACAATGTGAACACATGGTGTCAGCCCCCACCCCACCCCACCCCACCCCACCCACATGAAACCAAACACGCTTCCATCACTACCCCCTAATGTGACTTACCTCTCGATGAACTTCTGGAAGATGTTTCCTCTCAAGCTGTCGCAGATCTCCACAATGTATGGCTGCAGACAGACACACACACACACACACACACACACACACACACACACACACACACACACGCATCTCAGCGACTGCATGATAAAAATTCTCGGCAGATGTCTGTGAATGCATTTTCTGATTGAGCAGGGCTGCCACGTTCACTTCCTGTTTCTGACCCTTCGGGGGGCTCGGCCCCACCGGAGCTGACTCGGCTTTTATTTGTGAGCATTTCTCTTTGCATTTTGTGCGAGTCCCTGTGTAGCAGAGGCACTGTGTTCCAGCTGCAGATAAAACTCAAGAGCTAAGGACAGGGAGAGGAAACAGGTTGATGTGTCTTTGAGGGAGAATTTAGTCACTGGGGATAATTTTATGTCGGGAATAAGAGCCATGCTGCAGTCTAAAAGAGGAAATTGCTGATTAGATTTACTCGGCTCAAACACAGCTCTTGCCTATGTTGCTCTGCATGTTATTTTCCTGGGTGGCCTTGTAGCAATTGATGCCTCATGCTAAAAGTTTAATTACCAGCAGCATGAATATGAGAAAAAATAAGGTCCGAACACGCAGTGCAACTCGGGACTCGCTGATAGAGGCGGGCTGGTAAACAGGTCTCTGACATGGACATGAGGAGCATTTCTTTGGGTTTTTTTGGGCAATCATGCCACACACAGTTAATTTTAACCAATCATATGACAGGAACGGACAAAACATTTCCCAAAACAGGCACGGTGGGGCTGGTCACTCAGTGATTTTTTAATTCTTACTTTATTGTCCGTAAATGCTCCTTTATCATAGCGCAGTGCTGCATGCTGATAGTGTCGGCAGGCCCAGGAGGCTCTGCCTTTTGCAGAAGTGCCCCCGCTGATGTGTCTGGTTAATGAAATGGTACATTTGCAGCAGTTTGTGGTATAAAGTGGCGTGTCACACACACACACACACACACACACACACGGCTGCTGTTTCTCACATTCTGCTCGCGGCTTTAGTTCACTCTGAAAGCTTTTACACAACCTTTCACTAATTGTAAGAACTTTTTAATAAACAGTCAGAAATGTGCAAACAAAAGCACAAAGTTCTGCTGAGCGCACAAACATCATTCCTGTCCCCTCAACCGAGAGCTCGCACAGGTAGCGCGATGCTAGCACAAGTGCTACTTCCTTCCTCACATTCTGGGGTGCTGGCTCTAACAGCAGGGTGCTAACAGAGCACGCAGGATCAGACAGCACAAGTGACCGTTTGCACTGCAATATATAGCAGGGTGACGAAATCAGCTGATACATTTTCTGGGCAATCAGCTGTTAAAATCTGAGGACAGCTGTTTGACAGCGTCACACTGGAGAACACTGGAGCTGTGAGCAGCAGCAATGAAGGCCATTTAAGATCAGACGTGCATGAGTGAAGCTGGCCTGCTTTAAGGTGGGGGGGGGGGGTGACTGTGCCTACAAACATGGACGCTCTGAATGTGTAAACTCAGCTGTTCCTGTCAGTTTCCTCTTTAAGCTGCAGCATCCTCTGCTTTCTTCTTCTTACATGTTTAAATAAAGTTACAGTTTGGACACGTGCTGCTTCAGGGACACATTAAAAAAAACATTTTTACGCTGTTAACCAAAACACTCTTCGAGAGATCATGATTTATTTTTTACCTGAAAGAGATTTGGGGGGACCTGTTTCTTCGCCAAGTGGCTCTGCACATGGTCCACTGCTTTCTTAGAGAATGGCTGAGACAAAGAGGAGGAAATAAAACCAAGGGTCATTAAAATGCAGCTTAACCAGTAATTTCACTTCTGTTTTCTGTGCTGTGAGCGTGTGCGACCCCTGGTGTAACGCCGAGCTGCTGCCGAGAACAGCACCAATATCCGAGTGTGCGTGGGCGGTGGGCGTTTAATAACTTCCTCCCTTTAGACAGCCGCAGCGAGCGCCGCGTTTGCTTTACATCCCAAATTGTTGCCTTGCAGGAGGACAAAAGCAGCACTGTGGTGTGAGTGCGTGAGAGCGTGCTGACTTGTTCCAGCCGGTTTTGGGAGAGGCAGGGTGAGGACTGAACAGGTTGGAAAGGAGGGCGACTTCACTGGATCCAGATTGGTCCAAAAACACTGTATGGGTTCAACATCAGTAGGTATTAATCGGATATCTGTGAGGGCACCATGTTTGGTACCACAAGCATCCGGTTTCCATTTGTAGTCCCAGGATCTACTGACCCCTCACGTTCCCGCACGCTGTGGCTGCATGCAGGTGGCCCAGGTCTGTCACACTGGATATCACTGAGCACGTGACGGTCGGAAATAAGCTCACTTTGACTACGACAAACAGCTTTCTGCAGTTCTGATACGACAGGTGAGGGAAAAACAGGCAGGTTAAGAGAGGACTGTAAGCCGTTTGGACAGCGACACATTCAAAATGTTCTTGTTGTATGTTTTTGTGAGTCTGTCGCGTCTGCGAGCCGGCTCGAGCACCCGGAACCGTTCCCCTGCTCTCGCCCTCAGTGCTGACGCTGCCTGAAGATCCCACACAATCATTCCCGGGATCTTCTGAAAGCATTCCTCCTCCAGCTTCCTCCCTGGAAGGAGCCTCGATCTCCGTGTTAGTGGACAACCGTCGAGCTCATCTCCTGTCCACTCCTCTTGTTTACAAACAGTCCAGTTTCTGCTCTATGGCTGGTTTTAATTAGTATCTTACTGAATGCCATTTACAGCTCGTTCTGTCCTCAGGTTTACATCATCGTTACAGGTTTTGTGGCCTCAGAGGTCGCTCACGCTCTGTGCTGCAAACTGAGCTCACACCTGGAATAAAATCTCCTGCATAAATAAAGTTATGTTTGCTGCCTGTAACTAATGAGGCAGAAAACCAGATCTGCAGCTTGTAATAAACAATAAACTTCTCTCTAATGGTTACTTCACAGCCTGCAGGAAAACCTGATGATATTACATCAGGATCATGAAAGTTAGTCACAACTAGCCTTTTTTTTTTTATATATACACACACTTAAAACGACTCAGTGTCTCAACAACACAGCTGTCCTTCCTCACCTTTGATCAACAGGTTGGGAAAACTATTGAGTGTGTGTGCCCTGTGTGTGTGCCCGACCCCTGTGTGTGTGCCCGACCCCTGAGTGCTCTGGTGTGCAGCGTGAAGGCAGCGCGCTCACATGTGAACAGGACAGGAGCTCCTTCATGATGTAAACGTCGTAAATCTGCCGGCTGCGGCTCAACCGTTCCTCCTCGGAGTCCAGCTTCTCGTAGTCCTTAATCTGAAACGGACACACACGCGCTCAGCTTAGCACAACACCGCAGCGAGGCCGGAGCCCGCGCCGGGAGGGCTCGATCTGAATTAGCAGGATTACAGGCCCCAGATCTGTCATCCGCGCATCTGATGCCATCTAATCCTCGGGGCACTTACTTCTTCATAGAACTTGAGCTGCGGCACGGCCTCGTCTATTTCGTTCATACAGAAGTCCTTGAACAGCAGGAAGCCTGTGAGACACAAAGCAAACCGAGTGAGGAAAGCGTGCATCTTCCAGCAACAGCAGCATTTATCAGTCTCCGCTGTGGATCTGCAAAAATGAAGGAGCTCTGCTCTTAAAAGCAACGCACAATTCAAATTATACCGAGCTTTAATGCAAACACATCATCTCAGCTTCTGTCTGCAGGCATGTTGTGACTGTAGCAGTGACCAAAGTAGGGAGAGGAGCCTAATTTGGGGCTCACAGGAAGAACAGCTCTCCTTTAAGCTCTCTGAAAGGTCAAAGTTGCATCATTTCCTTTTTTGTTGTAACCATTTCTGATAGTGTTTGAAACGCCCCTCTGCTCTGCCTCTATGAGCTTGTTAGTGTGTTAATGGTGTTAGCCAATCTCGTGCTATTTTCAGCTCCAGTGTCAACTTTAGGATTACGGCAGATCCACACGTAAAGCTGGTGGTGTGTCTCGCTGCAGCAGCTGGTCACTAGTGGACGTGTGGTCAGGCAGGTAACCCACTAATGGATTTACCGCCTCACTGTGCATCAATCAATCTAAGCTGGTACCGGCGTGCTGCCAGCCTCTGAGGTCTCCCCTCCATGAGCAGGTGTGTGTTTGTGCCCTTTAGCACAGCCTGCATGCTGCTAACAGAATAGCTTCACTTCCTACAAGTTGTTCACCAAAGCAAAGAAATGTAAAAGTAAGACGAGTGGCGCTGCCATGAAGCCTGCACAGAGGAAATCACGCCCATGATGAAACAAACGTGACGGCTGATGTGACAGGCAACGACATTATAGTATTATAATGTGTGCGGGTGATGTGCCACACACACACACACACACACACACACTAAAGTAGGCACTTGTCAGAGTACAAAGATGAAACACGAGCAGCTCCATTTGCTGTATTAGCTTTAAGACTGAAGTTGTCTTGTTCTTACAAAAGAGCAGCTAATTCCTCTAAACACACACACACACACACAGAGTTCATAATCATAGAAGATGGAGATCAGTTGGCAGGATCACTCTCAAACACCAACAATGGACAGAAATCTCAATGTTGTCAAATTGTCATCAAACACACGGGAAACATGGTTGGAGGAAGAAGGCGGCGCTGGGGGAGAAAAAACACTTCCATGCTGCTTGCAGGGATGAGACACTGTTGCCATGGCAATAGCCTCCATGGCCATCAGCTATGTGTGAACAATGGTGTGGACTGTGGAGTGACAGAGACGAGCCGGTCAGCGGACTCCGGCGCTCCGGCTGGTCAGGCAGGTACGGCCGTCCTCCGCCTCCTGATGCGTGCGACATTTTCCCCTCACGTCTCAGCACTTTTGGTCACAACACAACCGTCCATTAGAGACACAGAGGAGGGGAAGCACGCGATGGAGAGGTGTAACGAGCTGCTGTCAGCGGCGGCGGGTACGTGCGCCACGCTGACACGAACGACTTTGCATCTGGGCTTTACCTGATTAGCATCAGCTACTGGCAAAAACACCCAGACCTCACTGGTGACAGACCACAGGGCAGTACGACACTGCAGTCCGAGTCACACACACAGGAACAATCTGCCCGTTTAACTAAATAATTTATTTTTCCGCTTCATTTCCATTATAATGATCTTGTATCCAGCTCACCTCTGTCCCCTAAAACAGATACAGACTTTAGTATCCCAAACTCGAGCCTCAACGTAGGGATCAACAAGACCCACATAGAGGAATCTGAAGCTGTGACACACAGCAGAGGCTCTCACAGGTCCACTGTGGGCCGCTCCTGATGAAGGGGTTTGCTTGGCAGGTAATGACCCCGCTCCTCATGGGTCAGAACGCCCCCGCTGTGCTGATGGACAGCAGTCTCAGGGAGCGAGCAGAGGAATCAGAGGGAGGCTGCTGCAGGGTGCTTTTCAATTACTGCATTAAACACACAGCACTATTATTAGATTCATATTGCATTTGATTTGCCTCACTCTCTGCATATTATCAGCCAAACAGGTCTGGGCACGTGTGTGCACGTACACAGTCCACCTCTCAGCCTCCTTTCAGAATGAGTGTATGCACCACTGAGACCCATCATCTCAGAACGAGCCGTTTATGGACCCGACCTTACCAGCACCTTTCTCCTCAGGTCTGAGCTCTCAGGGTGCTTTCTACCAAATTCTCTCACAACACACACTCTGATGGATGCATCAGGGTCCAGTAGGAGCCAGGAATCGATCCAATTGGTAGACAACCCGCTCTACCACAAACCGCCCCACACAGATCCCCGTTTATCTCCTCACCTCAACTTTCTGATTCAGCGGGCGTGTGTGTTCAACTCGGCTGTGTGTGGCATATTAAAACAGAACCAACGAGTTCGAGAGAGAGAAAAAAATCAGGCTTCTGTTAACGGGCCGGCTCCTCTCTGAGGCTCCGAGCCCTTCATCAGTGTTTTAGAGTTAACCAGGTACTGACCCCCACGAGATGACCTTCACAGAGTCTAAAAAGTAGCTTTTGTTTCTCTGGTTCAGTTTGTTCGTTTTGGGCCTTACGTCTGCTATCGTACGCTGTCACTTCTTCCCTTCGGTTTTATCTCTGCTCCAGACGTGACGCATCATTTCCCCCTCTGACAAAAAGGCTCCTACAAATAAGTGTCCTCACACGCATCCACACACATGCTGTATGTACACAGCCAAATGGACCGGGCATCCTTGTTTGCAGAATGGGTGCTTCTGACAACCCCCCCACCATCACACACACACACACACACACACACACACACACACACACACGTTTTCAACAGCAAGGACTAAGTGTGCAGGAACGGTATTACGCGAGAGGGGAAAAACGAAGCCCTTACATCACCAAGACTCAAGGATTAACCTTAATCGCTGAACACTTCAACACTGCCCAGCTAATTCAACAAATGGCCTCTTCCTGAGAAATCTCTCACACACACACACACACACACACACCTTTCCTCTGAGCTCCTTTGAGCGTCGTCTCATTAGCGAGATCACCTGAACTGTCTAAAAATACCGAGTTGGCATGTTCTGACCGCCTCTGTCGTCCATCATCTGCGCACACACACACGGATAGCAGTCGGCTGCGCCGTGTGCAGCCGGCAGCACCGAGGAGCTGCAACGTTACGACTCTCTGCACTCCTGACACGCTGGCCAACACTCGCGCCATGCAGACTGCAGCTGCAGCTAGCACGGATCATTGAGAGTTATGGATGCTCGTTGTGCTTTGGATGAGACTTCAGTCTCTAACCGTGCCTCGGTACCATCCACAACATGCAATCATCTTGCTGTGGGTAACTTGTGTATCCAAGAACGCTGCATGAGAGTCCATGTCTTTGTGTCCTATGGTGCAAAGGATGCAGGTACAGACACTAAGTCTGCAGTTCAGAATCACTCAAATGATCTTTAGGTGAAAAACGGCCTCTTTGGTTTCAGCCTCAAATATAAAATCATTGACGGGTCATGTGAGCGAGGGGTGACTTGCTTGTGCTCCATTATACATAAGCTGACCTTTACTGGGGGGGACAGAGCCAGCACGGGTCCACGCTGTGTTTGTGTGCATGTACTGCGTGATGTGACAGGCATTTATTTGAGTCCGGCTTCAGGATTAGCAAACAATGTTAAGCATTCTCCCAACACTGCTGCTCCCGCGCTGCGCTCGCAGGCTGCACGCCCTCACCAGAACCTGCTGAAATGCTAATCCCACAGTGCTGACAATTTGTTTTGATTTGTGATGTCATAAGGTGCTTTCAGAGACACGATGAGGAACGAATCCAGTAGAAAACGGCTACAGCGGTACATCGGAGGGGCTTGTTTTCCAATGCAGCGTTGATGATTTGACCCCCGGACTGCTGTTGGCTGGTACTGACAGACAGTCACTGCATATCTTGAGGAGAAAGCGGAGCTTCTATATATGTGCGTGCTACTGTTAAACTGTTTAGAGGTCGCTACTGCAGGTTTCCTTTGAAGAAATGAAGCTCACTTTACTTCACTCTGATTTATTCCAGTTTAAACACGTGGCAGAAATCCATGTGTAATATCTGAGTGCATATACAGAGGACAGGATCACACTATGCTGATGCAGGCCTTGTCAAATATCTAGCTTTTGGACAGCTGAGTCATATGCCAGCCTTTTTCCAGTACCAGGCTCAAAGTGCACAGGAAGCACTTGTGTGTAGGTCTTCTTGCCCCCACACCTTAAATTAATTAGAACTCAATAAAGGCAATAATGCGACAGCAACGCTGTCAATAAAATCACATCAACTGCGGCTCATCGACTGTAAAATTTGGGGCTGTCACAGCTGATACATTCGTCCAGATACCACCGACACCGGTGAATACCATCTCATGTGCTGGCATCAGTCACCGCGGCCAGCGGCAGCTAATCCGGGAGCATCAGCGCTCTCCTGCAGGTGGCACGGTGTGAGAACAAGCGCCAAAGAGGAGCCTTTAGTCCCTCAAAGGACAATAGACTTTAAAGGGTAACGTCATGTGTGCAAGTATCCCTCTGATGCATTTAACCATCGATGAGGTTCATATTTCTCTCCAAGGCTGCAGCCTATAGCAGCCATAAATAAAATGAGCGTTTAATCATTTCTTTGGATTTTAAGTCAGCTGATTTATTATTTAGTCTATGAATCATCACATCTTGTTTGGCTTCAAAGTCTCACACATTTTGTCACATGAGAAGATGAAACCAGAGAACGTGTTCCTGTATTTCTGCTTGAAAAGGTACCAAAGATTACAGGGTTCATTAATACTATTACTAATACATTTGCATGTCTTTGAAGAAGCTTTTTATGATCACACACTCTCAAACATCTGTGCATGCATGTATAATAAGGATAAAGGTTTACCTTGTATATACAAACTCAAGTCCAATGCTTTTCTTGCATGAAGACGTTTTTGGTACTCCCAAAGCAAAGTACATGATAGTAAAATTATTTTAAACAGGTTTTATTGCTCATGTGAGTGTAACAGATTTCTGATCCTCACTGTACGCAGGAGCAACTGTGCTGAGGCGCTTCATCACCCCCAAAAGGCCCACTATGAATCTGAAAAGCAGCCACGTTAACAATAACGTCTGTGTGACCAAACACATAAATAAATACATGAACCTGGTGAACTCGGGTCCATGTTCTACAGTGTCTTCACTTTTCCTTTTGGGCTGGGCCAAAAGCTGCTCAACAGCTTTTACTCTTCTTGGAAATTTCCACTAGCTGGAATGGGAAGGAAGGAAGGAAGGAAGGAAGGAAGGAAGGAAGGAAGGGAGAATGGGAAAAGGACCCCAGTTGTAGTCCTTCAAACAGTGACCCTGTAGGATCCCAAGTCTCAGCACAGCTTCTGACTTCATCTCCATGGCAGTGGATGCATCACGTATTTAAAGGGTGGGGGTCCCATCATAGCAAGTTTGGTGTATTCAATCCAGCTGAGCAAATTCACGCAACCGACAACAACATCGTGACACTTAAAGCTAAAAACGGGGCGAGCACGGCCCTGCACGCTCTGCTCAAAGTGGGATTTACACAACTGGCTACCTCGAGACTCGGGACACAAGGATGAAGACCGAGCATCTGGAGGGGGTCTGCGGGGCTCCTGGCTGGGCTCGACTCAGCGTGTTTATCGGCTTTATCGCATCCACCTGCACAGCCAATCACATCCACAGCAATATCAGGGCCCAAACGATCAATCACTGCAGATCAGATGGAACTGAAGAGGCTGCCAACAGATGGGTAACCTTTACCATGCCAGCAATTTTCATATTTATAACAGATGAAGACAAAAAGCAATGTGAAACAGTTCAGACACACACACACACACACACACACACACACACACACACACACACACACACACACACACACACACACACACACACTCGCTCACTGCCAAAAACCAGGGAGGGGAATGGGTGAAGGGAAAATGGAAAGTAAGCAACAAAGTGAAAAGCTGACATCTGTGCAGCGAGCAGAGGGCAGACAGGGAGCTGGTCCCCCATATTAACCAGCCCAGCAGCATCACATGCCTCAGACTCAGGCTCACCAGCACAGATCCAACAGATCCAAATCACTTTAGCAGACAAACGTGCGGCCTTACGTGTTCTGTTATCAAAAGCTGGTGACCACACTCCCCAGAACACACCTGCTTAGAAAGAGCTGCAGGTGTGCTGCACTATTATAACAGCTTAAGCAGGCTGGAGCCTGCAGGTCGACTCCACGCTGTCCCAGGGTGAGCTCACATAATCCAAATAAATAAATAAAGATGACCTCCTCCCAGGGGGTGGGGGGGGGGGTGGTGGCAGCTACAGCCTCAAAATTATATCACAATAATATTTCAAGAAAACGAATGATAAAGTTATTTCTGACGAGCCTGTATGAGTGTAAGCTGCTGCCATTGACGACACGCGTCCTAATTTGAAGCGTGAACCCACTGAATCAAGGTGCCAGGCCCGGCCCGTCTAGCTGCTATAGCGATATGACATTTTTATATCATGCTGAAAATGTAGACGGTATGATCGGAGGATATGATGAGGCACAGCGCTGCTTTCTGCGTCCTAATCACTTCACATCATGAGGTCGAGGAACCTCATGAAGGAGGGCGGGGCACGGAGAATCTGAGCGGCCCGCCGCGGGATCGATGGCGGTGGATGTCGGCCATATTGAAACTACAATATCCAGAAGATGGACCACAAAAGCACACGTTCTTACCGTGCTGTTCCAACAGCCAGTGAGAATAACGCTTCATTACAAAGAAAGAGGTTTGAAGAGAAGGAGCCCAAATGGTTCTGCACCCTGCTGAGAGTTGACCCAGTGCAGCTCCTCTGCTTTTCCTTCTGTCACAGAACAAAACTGACTGTGGTGGAAAAGTCAAAGCTATCAGCGGGTTATGGCACTAAATGAAAGAGCACACTTCTAATTAACATTTAGATGATCTGCAGCACGTCTCAGGTACGTTGAACCTTTTTCCTCGGCCGGTCAGAGGGGACGGGGGGCCGGGGGGGCCGGCGTCTCCTCTGCTGCAGGAGGCACTGAAGCACCTTTCCTTAGCTTCTGCAGAATTCAACCAGCTCTTATTACATGAACCTTTCCAGGTCAGCTCACTCAGCTAGGAAGCTTCCTGTGAAAATCTGATTGTTCGGCCACACCCCCAACTCAAATGGCACTTATCACACACACACACACACACACACACACACACTCTACAGGCTGCATTCATTGTCACGCGCACACCTGGAGACACTGATGTGTCGAATCCCTTCTTAAGCAGCAGCTGCAGTGGACAGCAGCGCTGCCTCTGAGGCCACCGTGCCCGTTTGTTTTTAATGTAAAAGCTGAGCAGGTGACCCACATGCTGCAGGAGCCCGGGTTCGAGCCGGGCCAATTCCTGTGTATCGTTCCCTCCGCCTTCCTGTCTACTGACCCATCAACGATAAAAAGAAATTTGGTCCCACGCTGTGGGAAACTGTGACGGATGCTCTGATTAACAGATACTGAATTCATGTTTTAGGGGAAAAGGGAAAATAAATAAAATCAACTGTTTTCATTTTTTTAGGGGCCACGTGGAGCAAAAAAAGCCCGAGACTTCATGTTTGCTCTCGATATGAAGAATGAAGTCCTTCACATGATCACATGATCCTGGACTTTATCGTGGTCGTGCCTGCAGAGGAAGAACCACAGATGTGGAGTTCAGACTGTTTTTTCTGTGAATTATTATTATGGTCTGCAGGGTGCTCAGTCTGTTAACAGGTATATACACACATTATGGACAGATGTGGTAACCAGAGGTGGGTCTTGGGTCTAAATGTGGACCCAGAACTTTTCTGAGAGGATTCTTTGGTCCTGAATTGGATATTGTGGACTGAAAATTGGACATTGTGTTATATTGTGTGATATATTGTGTGATATATTTTGCACATGAAATTGGAATAAGGAGGACGGGGAAACGCATCGCCGGTGCAGCTCTGCAGTGCCGGGCTGCTCGTTTCAGTTTGGTTGGTTCAGTAGAATCGGTCCAACCTCGGGGCGTTTGTCACTTGTCTCACAGTGAAGTGATGTAATGGTGACTATAAAAAGGCAAAGTGGCACAATAATCAGATTATATTGATCCTGTAAAACCTGTTTTGTGCTGTTGCTGTAGTGTGCGATTTGCATTGTACAGTAACTTTAACCGGCTGCCGTCAGATTGGTCCGATATGAAGATCCTGTGAATCATGACGGCTGAACAAAAGGACAGACGTGAGGAGGGCTGGAGGCGAGGACAGCGTGTTGACACACACATCCTGGCCTCGAGGAGAAACGCTGCATTCTGGGAAAGAGACGGGAATGCGTTCTGCCCGTTTGCTGCTCCCCTTTCATATCTTCCTCTCCATTTCCTCACTCTCCAATTCCCATCACCTATTTTATTCCCCCTTTAATCAATTTCATTTCTCCCCGTCGACAAGAAAATGCAGCAGTTCTGGTGCTGTTGCCGTGGCAACTGTAGTTGCTAGGCAACCCACAACTCTCCATCATCCATTCCAGAAGTCTGACAGATGGAGAGAGAGAACGCCAAGGCGAGAGTGAGAGAAAGACGGGCGACGGCAGGACTTCGGGAAAGAAGGAAGAAGAAGAAACGGCTCCAAAATGAAGACGGAGAAGAGCTGCAGGGTGGAGGGGTCGCTGTAACGCCGTCCACGTGAAACCCGTCACACATCCTCTCCGCTTGCACTCCCAGCCTTCACTCCACACTCTCATCTCTTACTTTGGGTTGTCATGAACACACTGTGCTGGGGTCAGTTTCTAAATCAATGAGGGTTCAGTGCTCTGCTTGAAAATGATTTAACATGCATGCGGGTCAATTAGTGTGATGGAGAACCCAAAATCCAAGTGACAGCAGTCACGCTTTAATAGTGGGACTCACAGAGGACCTTCATCACCAATAGGTGGTTCCAGGTGGTCCAGCACCATGACAGAAGCTCGGGCTTGCTGTGTTTGTGGATCGGCACACATTAGCTGGTGTGTTGGATAAAATTTGTCTCCCTGTTTCAACTTTAAACGAGCCAAACGAGCCA
>JAVDPK010002615.1:267535-283017 GCA_034780415.1 Cichlasoma orientale
TTTTCTTGAATACTTCCACACGCTGCACTGTATGTGCAGCAATCAGTGCGACTGCAGGTGTATGTGTTCATGGATGGGTGGGTGGATGGCTGGGTGGGTGGATGGCTGGGTGGGTGGGTGGATGTGTGTTAACCATTTGTTTTTGTAAAATGCCATATCTGTCACACATGTTCTCAGCAGCACCAGAACCCAAACGGACAAAAGCACCAGTTTGCTTGAACAGAACCACAAAGGCTAATCATGAAAACGGCTTTAACCAGTGTAGAAACCAAACCAGTGTTGGAGTAACTACACAGCTGGCTACCTTTCCCAGTCACAGTGCAGAGGGCCTCTGTCACAGTAGGAGATCTGCCAGGACTCTGCTGTGGATTCCTATCGTGACAGGTTTCTGTCTCTGCAGCGACGGATCTATTTACTGAGGGTCCTTCTCTCCAACAGATGTATGGGTGTCCAAATATACCTGGGCAGCCATGAATACATCTGGGCGACCTGTACAGGTGGAGTCTTTGTATGGGAAACATTAACCAAACAGTGTGTAGTGTTCTCACCACCCCAGCACTAAAAACTGGCATGGAGCAGTCCATCAAGAAACGCTGTTATACAACTTGTGATGTTATTTAAAAGTCTTAAACAGATTTAGTGCCTCTGCAGTATTAATTACCTCAGCAAGCAGACGCAGCCAGCGGTTGTCTGATAGCCAGGAGCCTGAGAAGTCTACAAAAAAAGCACTGCAACCTAAGAAAACGCACAAGAACACACAGAACAAACCAACAAAACACCTTCAACCTGATGGGACACGGTTCCAAACACACACAGCAACGCTTCCAGCGGTCACAGCAGCTCCTTTTTCAAAGCGTTGTCATTTTAAGTTACCGAGCTGGCTCCTCGTAACTCGAGCTGGTTTCATCATCTCCTAAAGGTGCGCCGAGCCCTCCTGAGCACGAAGCACTCACAGTCACACTGGACTGAAAGGAATAAATAATATGTGCCCGAGAAAAACTGGGCACGCAACAAAACTTTAGGCTAACACCAGCAATCTGCCTGACCAACGACAGCCACACTGATTCTAATGTTTGGCTTTAATATGGTGTTTAATCGTCCTTTAGGGAAGCAAAGAAACATTGTTACTGCTCTTCATGACATCATCTATGCAATCATATACATTTAGACTGTTCAGGTCGGGTTCAGTCCATCATTTCTGTTGACTGGAATCGATGCAGCAGAGAGGACACCTTCAAACCTGCTCGATGTTCAGTGCATTGTTTTAGCCTTTTAGATGAAATATGTCTCAGTCTATGAATTTTAACCACGCCATGCGTGTTCCTGAGGACACGGGCCCAGGTGCTTAAGTGGCATCAACTGCCATGGCGTGATTATTGTTATCCTGTGACATTAATGTCATTTTGACTGAACTGACTGTGACAGAATGCTCACTGTAATGGATTAACGGTTAAGGCGAGCTTCAGGTTCTGCCAGTTCACTGTAATACCACACCGGCATGAAGCGAAACCAACAGCAGCCCGAGGAAAGGAAGCACATCCATTAGCTTACAACCCTTTTCACAAACAGCCATGCTTCGCAAATGGGCTCGTGAAGCGCCGCTCGTTTCGATTTGTGACAGATAATAAGTCACACGAGATAACCGCTTTAATGTGAACCCACCTCACATGCGACTGACAGCTGACGGTTAGAGGAAATTACCGGCTGCTGCCGCCAGACCTGCGAACCCTCAGCCTCTGTTTGTGCACCGAGGTTTCTAAACCCTGGCAGGAGGGCGGGGCCTTCCTGCTGCTGTGACAGATAAATAAATGACTTACAGGACTGATTTATAACCTAATCCGCTCTATATGAACAACTATGGAGGCGCACACCTTTACTTAGTTATTAGACAGTATGCTTTCATGTCCAGTTGGAAAAAAATTAGCAGGCTGCATATTCATTCCTGCACGTAATGAAGCGCCTGGATCACCACATTCTGCTGATCCACCAAGTCAGCGTGCAACACAAACAGATGATCTCAAAAAAAAAGGTAAAAATAATATTAGGTTGGTTTAACCTGCCCTGTGGAGTCACCAGGTGTGCGTGTGTGAGTGTGATGATAACAGCTTTCAGATTGAGGGTGATCTCTAGTTAGCAAGGCTGAGGCACAGCACCTGGAAAAGTGGGCCACAGTGGCTGAGATACAGTAACTGCAGGCCACACGTCGGACAACACAGACTAGAGCTTCAGTCTTTTTTTAACTTTTATTGCTAACTCAAACTTTACACACCCGCAGGACCCAATGAAGAAAAGCTAAGGCTAATATTTACCATTTCTGGACTCCTAATTTTCATATAAATCACAGGACTGCCAGAATAACCTGCTGGTCACCTGACTCAGTCAGACCTGCTGTTGAAACACCAACAAAAGGACACATCAGTATCCATTAGCCATGACCTGTAACTGGGGGCAGAGGTACAGTCGCCTCCAGATTCACTGACATGAAACTGTCCCCCCATCATTTCTGTGGAGGTGGGTTTATTTTTGGGATGCTGTCAGTGGGACTGAGAGGATCTACAGGAGGTCCTCTGCCTGTTTGATAAAACCCAACTTTTTCTTTTATAATTTGAAAAAAAAACAAAAAAAACGAATGAGTGCAACTCAAAACTCGAGGGAGTTTGTGTTCTGTCCTGTTTGCTTTTTAGGGTCTCTGCATTCCACTGTTCTCCCCTCCACACGTCAGCCAGTCGCAGCAAATGCTGCCTTGAACCTGGTGCTGCCTGAAGTCTTCCTGTTAAAGGGAGTTCTTCCTCCTCACTGTCACCATGTGCCTGCTCATAGGGGACTGAGTTCTCCTGCTAACACTGGGAGGTACTTGCCTTACAATAAAGGGTTACACCTGACCTCAGTAAAATCATTGTGAGGACTGGACTAATTCTGTTATATATCCTTTACTACAGTTTTCAAGGCCTGAAATTCATTTTTCAACATTTAATCCCTCTCACAGGGAGGATTTATAAGGATAGTACATGCGAGCTCAAATACAGGTCTTACACTGGCCCGTCTTGCCTCATAATATGTTTTGTCATTTTCCTCCAACTGCTGTAATTTCTGGGCCCTGTACTACAAAGCAAGCTCAGCACACCCAGAGCACCCTTCCATTACCTGGGTTCACTGACCCTAACAGCGGCGATTATCTGCTGGCTAAGTTAACCAGGTTTTCCTGATCTCGGTACGAGCAGGTTGTCATGAGAGCGGCGATGTTGGCAGCATCTGACGCTGTGTGAATGTTGAAATGTTCTGCTCAGTGAGACTGGAAAAGAGCGCCTGTATGAATGAAGTGGAGCCTATCTGAAGGCAGAGGAAAGGCCGGCAAAAATGCCGACTGTGTGAGTTAACAGACTTATTAATATCACAACTTTATCATTAAGACACGGGAGAATCTGATGGGCTATAATCAAGTATTCCATTAAATTAATGTTCAAACACAGCTTTGGTTTTATTCTTCCAGCTGCGGCCCCGATGGTGTTTAATGCCTGAGAGCCAGAGAAGAACCAACAAACACAGAAATCAAACGTAGGCTTCGTCTACCTGCCACTGATTGACAGTCCACAGGTACAAACTGGTGTCTGAAATATGAATGCTTATAAAACTGTTTGCAGCCAGAAGCTTAAAAAGCTGCAGCTAATCTGCATTTCTGACTGATGCTCATCAGGGACACAAAGACAAACTTTAGACCCTCCTACTATCCAGGCTCCAGGGATCGTCCAGGAACAGTGACGCCATTTACTGAGACTTGATTGGTCCGTATGCGGCGATTTCATACGTGCTGATCTCTAATCTGGAGCAGGTTATGTTTTCAGAACAAGTTATCGTGGTGATATACTGCAGTAAGAGGTGAACCACCTTCGCAGTACAGAAAACCGAGGCTTAACCCTGAAGTTACCTGGATAGGACTAAATCCTGCTTTGTGGTGCAGGCCTCTGCACCATTAGCCTTTGTTTTGGTTCTTCCATGGCTGCTTTGAAGCCTGAATGTGTATGCGAGGCTTACAGTCTCACAGGGACAAGCCACATGGTCGGTCCACCTCTAATTTCACACCTTTAGGGCCAGCTTTGCAGAAAAAGATTAAATGATGCCCAATATGCACAATCGCACACTGAAATTACAGCCCTGGACTAATGTCAACAGAGACGAGGCTTCTTATATTACTATTTATTACAATTTACAAGTATTGATATTCCTTTCACACAGTGGTGGGAGATAGCCTCACAATAATATTTCAAGAAAATGTATGATCAAGTTATTTCTGACAAGCCTGCAGCCTGCAGGCAGCAGCATGTATGAGTGCCGTTGATGACACGCTTCCTAATTTGAAGTGTGAATCTCTGAATCAAGGTGCCAGCAGCAGCGGCGGCGGCAGCGGCGGCGGCAGCAGCGGCGGCAGCAGCGGCGGCGGCAGCAGCATTGTAGTGCAAGAGCAGAAGGTAAAGCACAAAAGAAGCCTGTTCTCCCTGGAAATGTTAAGTATAAAATAACTGCTTAACACTTCAGCTTAACAGTAACTAAAGTCACTTAACCTTGTGCCGCTTCAGCAGCCGGCACAATATTGTCACAGAACGAAGCTGAAGCCAAAGAATCTGTTCTACCCGGGGGGGCTGTATCGTGGGTGGGGCTGCTTAAAGCCCTCCTTTTCCACCATGTAGCTGCATCACTAGTTCCATCCAGCGTTTGATCCTCCGCTCACACTCCCGTCAGAATCGGTCCTTTGTTTGCTTTTGGGTCGCTCGTCATCAGCTGTTTAGTAGCCTGGTCGTACAACCTGGTATCACGGCAAAGCGTGCAATAGACACGCCGGTCCACCGTGTCATTTCACGCTCTGCCCGTCCTAGGCGTGAAATGGACCCGCAGGCAGGCGTCGCAGTAAGCTGCAGTACCGTGAGGGTGGGAGACTCGGGCTAGTCGGCTGATAGGTCTGTAAGTTTGGCCTCCATACACTTACTGTGTCCACTTTTGTAGTATCTTTCAAATGGTTGTTAAAATAAGATGATAGAAAGTTGTTGGCTGCAATAAAGTATCACACCCTTCTGGGACAGACGAAGCATGAAACGCACAGAGTGGACGAGTGTGTTACACGCTTTGCCGTGACTGTGGGTCAGGTCGTACTCGACTGCGTTTGTCTGGAGTGCTGAAACACAGCTGCCGTTTCCACCTTTAGCAGGAAGTGCTGCGCTCGGTTGGAGGTCGCTCCTTTTTTTGGCACTCGATCGCCATCGGAGGCCCAAACCCTGCTCTCGCTGTCAGACATGCCCGGCCCGTCTAGCTGCTCATAAAGACATGGTGTTGCTATAGCGACACGACATTTTTATATCACATAAAAATTTATACTAGTACTAACTGCAGACCACATGGCACAGCCCTACTTCATCTTAAGATTCTAGATGAAACTCATTGTTATATCATTATACTACAACAAGACACTTGTCTTTATTTTATATTTTTTATGCCTAATATTTAACCCGTACTCTGTGTAGGTCTGCTAATTCTCACATTAACAGATGGGGCGAAGTGGCTTAAAGAAGGGAGGACTGCAGTGAGCACTGGGGTGTCAGGAAGTGACTTTGTGTCTGTGGGAAAACTGAATTGTGAACAGCGTTCCCGAGGTCAGGACCAGCTCTGAGTCAAAGCTGCATCTGCAGCTTTCATTCACAAAAAAAGAACATGACTATGAATCTGAAAGGCCCCACAGCCCTGACTGTGTCCCGAGCCCTCTGAAAAGCATAAGGAAAAACCGGGATTTGTGATTAAGACATGTGGAGTACAAGGTGACAGCTGCAAGCACAACGAGCCCAAATCAGATCTGACAGGGGCGCAAACTGTCCAGCTAACATCTGCTCTACACAGACCCGCTGTTCACACAACAGTTAGCATTTGACTAAACTCAAATAGCACTGTGAAATTCACACAAGCCTCATATGAAAAGCAACCATTTCAATAACCACATCCTCTTCAATCAACTTGCACGCTACGTGTCTACAACCTGGACTGAAGAGACACTTTCAAGCCTGTGCTGCAGGGACAAAAGGATGTGCATTTATATACAAATGGTAAGAGAGGTGTGTGTGTGTGTGGTGATGGTGGTGGTGGTGGGGGACTACTGAAATAAGACTATAGCTGTAGTCCTGCTTCATGGCCTCCTCCCTGTGCTGGGTGCTTGCAAACAGCAAAGATGAGATCAAGAGCTGCACAGAGCGATAATGAAGAAGGACTTAAAGCAGCCACAATGAGCGGGCTGCACAGGCTACATGCACAGATTTAGGATCAGACCAGGAAGACCGGGAGCACGGGAAAGGTGTCTGACAAGCAGTGGACACCAGAAATACTTGGAGATTTAAGAAGAAATGGCAAAAAAAAAAAAATGTGCAGGCAGCTGCAACACTCTGGATCAGTGGGTTAACGTCTTGTTAAGTTTATAAAAATCACGGCTGTAATGCACAGACCGGGGATTGCTGAATGTTCTCAGTAATCGGGCACAAAGATCTACAGTCATTTCTGCAGGCATCAAAGGTAAAGCACAGGTTTGAAAGGAAGCACGCCTCCGTATCCATATATGGTCGCATTGCATGCACAAAAAAAAAATGTCATACATTTCACAAACACACAGATGCCCAACATCATGAGTGCGCTTACCTGGGCTCGGGGAGGATGATTTTCTTGCTCGCCCGGGCCGCGGGAGTAGATTTGCTCTTCTCCATCGCCATCAAGTAACTGACATCGGCGAGTACCGCTTCGAGGTCCGCCATCTTTCGACCCTGGGACGACCAAATCGATGAAATAAGCGGGCTAGGGAGGGTGGCTTTCGATTTGGGGGATTAAAAACAACGTCCTCCGCCAGATGTGACCAACATCAAGGGCCAAGGCGCGCTGTCGGCCGGATGAACGGACGGCGGGGCTGGCCGGGTACTGGCAAACGGCGGCGATGTCTGCGGCTCCAAGTCTGTTCAAACTAGCATCATTGTGACAGGAAAAAGGAAAGTCATGAGGGGAGGCAGGGGTCAGGCTTAGCCGCGATGTGTGCAATAAGGAGGCCCGCTAGATCACCGTCACTGTAATCCCATTTAGTGCGGAGGGGAAAGGCTGCAGAGCCGGGATGCGTCTCAGATCGGTGCGATGCACCGTGATATGTCAGACTCCACAGGTCTCCGGGGACTTCCCTGATCCTCGTGTGTCCAAACCACTGGTTTTTCTCCAGTGCGGCATGTGCCTCAGGAGGGAGGCGGGGGGCAGGAGGGGGTGTTCCTGAAAATGTAAACACTGCTGCCGAAAAAAACCTTGTAATCTTAGTGGGATGGCAGGCTCCTTCCCTGGGACACAGAATTAGCTACACCGCGTCTTAATCAGCGAGGACTGGAGAGCCGCTGCTGGATCATCAGGGTGCTCGCTCGGTGCAGCAGAAATGCTAAGCTCTCAGGCGGGTACTGGCAGAAAAACAAGCGTGCAGCAGTGGTTCAGGACGAGCCGGGATTCCTGATCTGCATGCCAGAGTATCCGCACCGCGCTGCTGGACGGCGGCTTCCTGTGTAGCGCTAGGGCTCAAAACCTTCTTCACCGACTCGTCAATCTCACACACACACACAAAAAGTCGCCCTAAAAGATGCGTTTAAACTCCTTCGAAGGGTTTGGCACCAAATCCTGACTGGGCGTAAAGTGTGAAACCAAGTAATCAGCGGCCACATCCAGCGTCGCCTAGCCGAGTGCTTCCAGCCGCCGCCGGGGTCGATATTTGGGCTCGTTCGCTAGTTAGCCACCACGCTAGCTAGCAAAATGAAACCTGCTAGCCACGAGGCTAACTACCCACTGAGACACAGCGCGGCCCCCTGCACGCTTATTTGGAGCTGTTTCACTTCGGCACACACATAAAAATGCTCTGGTTGCACAGACAGTCACCTGCAGGCAGAAAAACGCTGATTTTCTTACTAATGTTAAGCTAACGACCGCGAGCAAAGTGGCGACTCGTATTGGGGAAGTCTTGCAGCGTTTCCGCGAAACAGTCCTCGACAGCCCAAGGGATTCAAAAACGGGGACAAGATGTCAAAAAATTAATCCATAGCTGGTTGTCCAGTTACCCCGAGCGTTAGGGGGACCCTCCCCGCCTTGAGACCCAGCACAGAGCTGCTGACGGTGACGCCGATGATGGAGGAGGGGACCTGGAAGTCGGCTGGTCAGCGGTGGTTCGCCTGTTAAACGCTAACTTTTCTTCCTCTCTGTGAACGCTGGCTGGCTGATTTCGCGGCGAGCCGAACTATAACTATCGCCACACCGGGCCGTGTAAAATTAACTGCAAAAATAATAATAACAATAACGCTACGCTGGTGTGCGTCTCAGAGCTGAAATCAAAGGCGCAGAGCCGAGCAGATCTTCGGGCTCCGCGCCGCCCCGCGCCTCTCCAGCCTGCCTACCAGGTCTCCGTCCCCGCGGAAATCTCGCTCGGCTGCTTAAACGCTGCAGCCTTAAACAGGTCTCCGTCCGCAGCCTCCGGGCCGAGTGCCAGTCGGTGATGTCCGCTTCTTTCGATTAAGCTGTTCGTCCCACGGCTCCAATATGGCACATGTTTCGCTGAAATCCTCCTTCTCCGTATTTTTCTGTCTTTTCGCGAGCACAGAGCCACTGCTTGCTTTGTAGTTCGACTTCCTCCCACTGCGGCGGGGAGCGGCTCGGAAACCACGGAGCGGCTTGCTGTTGGTGGAACGGAGTGCGTCACCGGAGGTGCTGGGGAGGAAAGGGTCGGTGCTTTAGCTGTTCGTGCATTTCTTTCTGTTTACAAACAAACACGGCGCGGTTTTAATAACAAGCGGCCCGTTCATGCAGTGGCGTGTCATCAGGACTTTCCCTGTTACAGATGTGGACGCTGCTCACGGAGGACAGCTCCGACCAGCCTGCAGGAAATTTCCCACAGGCCACTTACAGCGAGAGAGCGAGTGGACAGCTCTGTCCCCACTGCGCGTCACCGTGCATACCAGCAGACTACATTAGCCCTCTGCTCCGCGCTGTTTTTCGCAGTGTACGGGAACAGTCACGAAGTAGCAGTTTCCGACAATTAATATTGCAACACTACATTTTGTGTCAGGATAGCCCACCGGACGCGCAGACTGCTCTGGTGGAAATGCAGTGCCATTCCCTGGCCGCCGATGGTAGTGCTCCTAGTTCACTGCAATGGACGGGCCGAGGGGCTACAGCAGGCCTGCACGATGAAGCAGCATCGGGAGCAGGACTGTTCTGGATGGAAACTAGATGCAGTGGCGATAATGGTGTTTTACATTTGTATCAAACTGAACAGCTTCACCTTCACAATTTTCAGTGACAAGTTGAACTTGTTAAAAAAATAATCTGAATTTCAGTAAGGACAGCAGCACATTGAGCTGCATTACACCTGTGACAAGGTGTAAGGAGCTTCTTGTTGTCACAAATGACTGACTATCCCATAAACTGGCTGTCCCATAAAGTGGGACTGAGGTCTTGTGATTCTGGAGGAAAGGCCATGTCAGTCAGCACTTGTTGGTTTTATTTGGTTTTCAAGCTCTTCTTGAATTATGAATCCTTCTCCACAAGATGCAAACTGGGGATAGGGGTTCTGTCTGAAGTTCAGTCCAGTTTAACTTGTACAGCACTAAATCACACAAAAAAAATCACCTCCAGGTGCTTTATATATATTGTAAGAGAAACCCCAACAATCAGACGACCCCTTATGAGCAACCACTTGGCGACAGTGGAGCCGTAGCAGTTGACTCTCTTTAGTGAATTTCTAGTTTTAAAGATAGGAATAATCACCTTTAATGATTACTGAATTATCAACAATTATTGAGTCATCAAAGATAATAAGACAGCAACCTTTGTGGCTCCGTGGTGTAGTGGGCACAAATCAAACTTGATTAGGCAAGTAGTTCATTAGCTATGCAAATATTTGCAAAGATTAGGTTCACATTTATTAATCCGATGGACACCGAGCGGCTGCATAATAAGCTATAAACTTGGTTCTAAATGCTGATTTATTATTTTTCATCAAGCTTTATTAGCAGGTAGCCTCTGCACACTGTGAGCTATGCAGAGGTGATCAGAATTGAGAAGAAAACACAAGTGTGGGTGGAACGTATAACTCATTCAGTAAATCCATTTGATAAGCAGATACATTGGTGGAAGTCAGTAAGGTTTAAGAAAAACAGTTTATTTAGCACGGGCAAGCAGCAGGGGTCAAAGGTGAGGGGTCACATGCTAGAAAGGGTTTGGTGTAAGTTGTTACTGCTGAATACGGCGGATGGACTGGATCTGAGGGGTCTGGCAGTGAGAGCCAAACTCCCTGAAGTGTTTGTACTCCCCACAGTGACGATCACACTCCATGATATACTGGTATCCACGATAACCAGGGTACTGGTAGCACACGAATCTGTAGAGAAACCACAGAGGCAGAAGGAGATTATGAAAGTCTGAGCGGGGTTATTATTTGAAGTGCTGAGGGGAGGGCGGTAAAAAAGGGAAGGAAAATAAAAATGTGGAAGGAAAGCAGCTGGGGACACTCACGCTCCAGAATGGATCCTGAGAGAGCCAACTTCATTGTTGCACCAGCCCATGGCCTGGAGGGAGGGATAATCATCGCTAAGCTCACCCTTACGGCCCAGGAAGTTCTCACGCTCATAGATAGTCATACGACACTCTCTGTGGTTCTGGAGGTGGGGGAGGTAAAAACAACACGTTTGAGTCGTTTTCCTGGTCGGGAAATCTGCATTACTGACTCATCAGTCACGCCGACGTTCACAGCCAATGCAGGTATTCCAGTGAAAGGAAAAGAGCAGCAGCAGGTGAGAGGTCACTTACAGCACAGGCAATAGGTCTGAAGGAGGTCAGTCTCTCGATGTGATAGGCATTGCTACCTCCGAAAGCATCGCACTGGGGGTACTCTCCCCTCTCCAGGACAAACTGCTGTCCCTGATAGGAGGCATGCTCATAACCCACCCAGCTGGGGGAAAGCAAGGAAAGAAAGACTGTTACCTCACCCGAAAGGTCCCAAAGCTCAATCACATCGTGTCATGTTAACCATATGCCACTTTATCTCTGCTGGATGTAAGACTGTTCAGTTTACTCACGCTCCACTCTCCACCTTGAGGGAGCGCACAGTCTCGAAGCCAAACTCCATCACGTTGCAGCACTCAGAGGTGAACTCATGGCGACGGCCCTGGAAGCACTCCTCATCAAAGACGATGATCTGACGGGGAGATAGGGACACGCAAAGGCAGCTGATGGCTACAGCATCCAACACTAACCTCTGAAAGGTGATGTCTGAAACCCTTCAGCACTAAACTATGCTGGCTGTGCCAATTGCACTAAATTGGGAGACAAACCACTTCTAACAAGACTTAACACACAACTGTGTAATATTAAAATCTTAATAAAGTTTTTATAGCATCCTAATGTGGCGTGCATTTATTGGCAGACCACAGACGGTGATGAATAAAGCTCTCCTTCCATCTGCAGACTCACCTTCCAGTGGCCGGAGAACTTGGTGCAATGGTGAGTCATCTTGTCTGGAAGGAAGAGAACAGAAGAAAGAATTCCATGCAACAATGAGCGGATCGCAGTGACAGCAGGGAAGCCACGCGGTCTGACAGCTTAGCGATCATTTTATTCCGACGCAGAGAAAAAGTTCAGCACGGGAGTCTGAACTGCTGAAGGCAGATGTGTGAAACAGAGCTTTAAAAACCAGGAGCCCCGCTGATAGAAGCCCGTCATCGTAATGGAAAACAAGCCCGTATCGCCACAGAGCACGTTAAACATTACATGGCCTATGCAGCAGGAGCAGTGTGCATTCTAAAAGGCCAAAAGGCACTTTCAACATAATGGGCAGGATACTGGAATCAGCCTGAACGTGCGATTCCTCCGTGGAAAGCACCAGCATCTATTTATAGTTTGTATACCAAAATGAAGAGGGTCACAGAGGCTTCATCTAGCCTTCTCTAACTCTTTCTCTCTCTCATTCTACTTTTTCTGCCCAAGTCTAAGATTTTTCCATCATCACCACTATTCATCTCAGCCACTGGGTGCAGTGATTTCAGCCCTGGAGCCTGGACGGTGCGTGTTTAGAGGGGGGGTTGGATATAGATGTGTGAATATAGGGGGATGCTATGCCCTGGCTGTGCTGCCCTGGCTGGCCGTGCTGGATGGCGGTGCCGGCTGGGTGAGGGACAGGAACTCACCTTGCTTTGATGCCCTTGGGTTGTCCTGCCGTGAGAGTGAGAGGAGCCACGCGCCCCCACCCTTTTAAAGCCTCCCCTGGCAGGGGGCCATGCTGAAAGCCCCGGCTCAGCAGCAGGGAGGGGCTTTTCTTTGTCCCCCCCGACAAAAGCATCGTTAATCTATGGAGGGGCAGAAGTGCAGACACCACACTATCACCGTGGGCAGTGGACACAGAGACTCAGGAATATAAGAAATGCGAGATACAGCGCGAGCTGAGAAAATGCTCAGGGCCAAGGACACGAGAGAGGCTAGAGGACGGAGAGCAGAGATGCAGCTGGAAGCTGTTTCGCTATTTATTTCAATGAAGGGCCGCGAGTGAAGACAGATAAATGTGGCAATCATTTTCTCACTTAATTGATTCTTTGTTTTTTCCATTAAATGCCTGAAATGAGCAAATATGATAACGGCCTGTCAGAGAATTAGAATTTGTTGATGTTAGAGCAGAATTACAGACAGAGCAAACTCCCCGCGAGCGTGTCTGCTCACGCTGGCGGCGGAGGAGACGAGCTGGCCGTGACAGCGATCTGTCTGCTGAAGGGAGGGAGCGGCACCAGAGTTCAGGCGCTCGCCGCAATACCTGCGCTTGTGTCTCTACATTAAATGTTCTGGACACAGTAAAAACACCAACACGTTTCAGAGAATTGGATTTTTTAAAGATATCAGAACTTTTTATAGTGTTCTTATGAAACCCTCCGATGTGTACACTCAGACAATCTGTGTGTGTGTGTGTGTGTGGGGGGGGGGGGGGCCCTAACTGTGGCATCTATGACTGAGTGCCTGAAAACAGGAAAACAGCCCTAAACTGCTCGATCTGATATGTTATCTGCTTATTTCTCCTGCCATCAGTCTCAAACCGACAGTTTATAACAGGTCCTGCCCTCAGCTGTTCCCTTAAAGTCACCTCTGGTGTCAGCTGTTCAGGCAGGTCGCCACATGTTTGCCATCATTAGTGCAGACTGGCTACATGAAGTCTGAAGAACAGAAACAAAAAAACAGCCTCGCGCATGTGTCAAGGCAACATGATTTTGTGTGTAGATAGTGTTCTTATGAAACCCTCCGATGTGTACACACAGAAATGTAAACAGCACAGAGGAAGTTATTCGTCTGGTTGTGTCGGATACTAATACTTACATACCAGAATGCTTCCCAGCATGAAGCCGGGGCAGCCTGCGTTAAAGCTGCGGCGCACGGGAGAATCGTTTCCAGGGTTCTAGCGAGAATACGATCACATCACAGCAGCGCTGTTGTGTTTTTGTTTAGTGGTCAAAGTCACGCAGCGCTGCCTTTAATCACACGTTCAACAAGCTGACAAAAATATAAGCCCTCAATATTTAAACTGGTTTAACCAGCATGCTGTAGGGTATGGTACTAGCTAGGACTTGTGTGTGTGTGTGTGTGTGTGTGTGTGTGTGTGTGTGTGTGTGTGTGTGTGTGTGTGTGTGTGTGTGTGTGTGTTGGAGTGCTTACATAATCAACCACTTGTAAACAAGAGAGCAGAGGCACTTGTACGGACAGCACAGATTTATCCTTATTTCCTGTGAGCCCAAAGGAATCCAGCTCATCCGCCACTTTCAGACATAATTCACTGCGTCAGATCCTCGCATACAATAACACACAACCAGCCCGACTTAATCACCATGTAAAAGGTAATTTCTTTGAATCAAAACAGAAATTGTAGTTACAAAGAATTCCATTTTTAACAGGTAGGGCAGGATCACAGGACCAGCCGAATCGTCTTCTTACACAACACAACACAAAGTGATCTGACTCATGTGAAGTTAACAGGACAATGTTCACTTCAAACTGTGGGCTGAGCGGCGATAATGGCTGACTCAATATTACCTTCTTGGAGAAGCTCAGGAAGGCCTCCTGAGACTCCCGGCAGCCATCAGAAAATTGACCGGCTAGAATGAAAGGCAGAGTCAAAATCAATAAGTTCCTTTCATTTGGCAGCACAAAGGTCTCCTGGACATTTTGTGTCAGTGTAAGAACACAAAAGGAGAACAGGGGTCAATGGATTTAAAACCTGAGCAGTGTTTTCGGCCTAAAAGTGTAAAAGGTTGTTTCCAGAGAAGCCAGAACGGCCCTCTTACTGCCGTACTGTGTTCATTTAAGAAATCCGTTTCTTTCCATCTGTTCATCGGCTCTCTCCACAACCACTCATTTGATCTTCGGACTTGGCAGGCTCACTCCCAGGAAGCTTTGTGGCAAATTTGAGGTCATTCTTGGGGGGGGGGGGGATTATGATGTGGGGGTCCTTTTCCTGTTGCTAGGCAATCAGTGGATGGAGCCTGTTACCTGTAACAATTCATCATCATCAAATGATGTCACAGTTCCGAGCTCTTGCACTTGATTTGTGCCATCAAAAATGATTCCGCACTCTTATATCACCTCCTAATGATGTCAGCAGCATTAGCACCAGCCATGTAGCTACTACTACATGGGCACAGTACTACTGTTTTGTCCATGTTTTTATTTCAGGACCAGAAGTTACCACACGTGAACAAAAGTGTGGTGTGCCAGGTTTCAAGCCGCACCTTAAACTGTACAGACACACATATCTGCTGATGCGTGCTGGTAGTCAGAGACTTATAAAACACTCACTCACCAAAAGTGAAGTGCAGAAATCTCGGGTACCCCACAGCAAGCCTGAATTTAACCCTAACCCTGCTCCGAAGAACCAGCTCATGGATTCACAGTGCTGACAGTGAGCTGCACTGTTTGGTGGCATGTTCCTTTATCACCATCAACACACACCGTCATTTATTAGAACTGAACTCCATCCTGCTGTCTGAATGTGTACTACGAAGACCAGCTATTAGTACCCAGCATATGAAGTTGTCTTTATGCCTTTATGAGTAATTTTGCTAAAAATGCTGGTGATTATTATTTATTTATTTATTAGAAAATTACCAAACTTAGTTTTTTTTCTTTTAAGAAATGAAACTATGTCTGTGCGGCATTCAAAGTACTGATGAATTAATTAACCTACCGTGGGCTTTATGGGCTTTACTAACAATATTCAATTCAGCCAAATCACAACAACAGTCGCCTCAAGGTGCTTTATATTTTAGGTAAAGACCCTACAATAATACAGAGAAAACCAACAGTTAAAGTGACCCCCTATGAGCAAGCACTTGGCGAGAGTGGGAAGGAAAAACTCCCTTTTAACAGGAAGAAACCTCCAGCAGAACCAGGCTCAGGGAGGGGCAGTCATC
>JAVDPK010002615.1:309697-323845 GCA_034780415.1 Cichlasoma orientale
ACTAAAATAGTTCATTTATTTAGCTATAATTTCTAAATTCCTCATAATTGACTGATGTATAAAAAAGGCAGACAAGTGTTTTTCCTTCTTTATTAGAAAAAAATAGTTAAAGTCACAGTTAAAATACCATCTGGAAGGCCTGGGTTCGATTCCACCCTCTCATGTTCGCCCCGTGTCTCCAAAGACATGCTCTTACTGGGGTTGGGTTAATTGGCTGATCTAAATTGCCCATAGGTGAGAATGAGAGCGCGAGTGTGAGTATTAATGGTTGTCCGTGTCTCTGTGTTAGCCCTGCGACAGGCTGGCAACCTGTCCGGGGTGTACCCCGCCTCTCGCCCTATGACGGCTGGGGTAGGCTCCAGCCCCCCCGCGACTCTGAAAAGGACAAGCGGAAGTGGATGGATGGATATTAGAAAAAGTACTCTTTATTAAAGGACTAGAAAACATGATGAGAAACAAAAAACACTGTACTTGGATTCAAATGCAAATTGCCCCGTTTGCTCAGACGTGAGTGCGCAGGGTCTGAATGTTTCTCTGTGGGAACCGAGCCCACAGAACTGAGAACCTGTTTACACTGAAGCGCTGCAGCTGCTCGGAGAGGCTCGGCACTCCCTCGGCCCGAACAGCCGCATGATTACAGCCTGCTCCATAAAGGCTGGTGCCAACAAATTTCACACTGTTCTATCTTAAACTTGTAGGAGTGAGCTGATAAATACTTCCGACAGATAATAACTCATATTTTACATGTTCGTGCTCTTGAGTCACAGTTTCAGCCGCAATCTGCGCTTAACGAGCGCCCTCAGTGCGCTCTTTAACCCTTTCATGCAGAGTGGTCGCTTCTCTTGTATGTGCATGTTTTGTTGTTATAGTTTCATATCAGCCAACACGGAGGATGAAAAGTCAGTTTATAAACAAAATTTCAATTGCATTGTTTTTTTTTTTCATGCCTAAAGAGAAATAAAAACATTCAGGAAAATAAATCTTGGCTGAGGTTCTCATAATTCATGCATGAAAGGGTAAGTATGAAGAGGCACCACAAAACTGCCAAAACTGCTACAAAAACAAAGTCCGTGCATAAAATGGACTTCCACTTTATACATAAAGGTTCTTGTCGAAGTCCCCGTTGACTGAGATCGTCTTGGTGGGGGCGTATTTACCGGAATACTGGCCTCTGACCGCCCGGGAGAAGGAGCAGCACAGCAGGGTCCCGCCGAGCAGCAGCAGCGCGGTGGCGGCCCAGCCGATGTAGATCGCCGTCCCGATCTCCTTCTTCTTAGACGGAGGCACGTTGGGGTTGTTGAAGTCCAGTATGATGCTGTGGGCCATCCAGCAGAGCGGGACGAGCACGAAGAGTCCGCTGATGATGTAGAGCACCCCCCCGACGTGCACCACTCTCGACTTTAGGGTCTCATCCTTGATGCAGTTGGTGCACTGCGCCCCGGCCACCGTGACCGTAAGGGCGAGGATCCCCAGGATGGCGGAGATGACCGTCAGGGCGCGGGCCGTCTGATGGTCCTGCGCCAGGGACAGCATCGAGTCATACACTTTGCACTGCATCTGACCGGTGCTCTGGACCACGCAGGACATCCAAAGTCCCTCCCAGATGGACTGAGCCACCAGGATGTTGGAATCGATGAAGGCGCTCACCTTCCACATGGGCAGCCCGCAGGCGACCATCACCAACAGAGAGCCCGTGGCGCACATCGCCAAGCCTAGGAACTCCAAGCACGCGGTGAACATGGCTCCGGTTCGGCTCTTGTGATTCTCTTGTGTGAGAAGCGGAGTGAGAGAGTCTTCTGGAAGCTTTCTGCTCTCAGCCGTCTCGTCCTGACGTCTCCTGATGTGTGCGCTCTCGGGCTTCTCATTTATCACGCTGATGCTCAAACTCCAGCAAAACAAAAGCGACAAACTTTCAACCAATCAGCAGCCAATGTATCCTCGTCTCAGCCAATGGCAAACGCTCACACAGGCACGCGCCTGTGCGCGCTGGAGCGAGAGAGACGGCGCAGGAAGCGCGCCTTCCTGTGATCCAGTCTGTGGGATGAAGCGAGGAAACAGAAACTATGCACTCATATAAATATGCAAAAGCTTGATACACCACCTCTGTGATTTTTACAAAGACTCGAATGTGTAAAATGAATAAAGGCGGAGTTTTAATTGTGTGCTTAAAGCAAATCTGCAGGTTTTATTTATTGAACTGCTCACAAAAACACTGAAGTCAACACTTCCCAATCTTTGAGATCAGTGACATTAAATGAAGATAGAAGCTTTCATCATTTATATATTTATGGACCTCGCTGCAGTTATTATTATTTTAATGCCATTATTTTTGACATCACAAATTAAAGGTTTTTGCTTTGCAAAGGACTGACTGTCATAGCTATGCACTCGCCACTTTATTAGATACACCTCAGCCGCTGCTTATGCAAATATCTAATCAGCCATGGCAGCGACTTATTGCGTTCCAGCATGTAGACAGGGTCAAGATGACGTGCTGAAGTTCAAGACGAGCATCAGAACGGGCAGAAAGAAGATTTGCCTTCAAATGTGGCGTGTTTGTTGGTGCCAGACGGGCTGGTCTGAGTATTTCAGGCCATTTCTGCTGAGACTTTCCCACACAGCCATCTCTGGGCTTCGTAAAGAATGGTGTGAAAAAGAGAGAAATATGTGTGGGCTAAAATGTCTTGTTGATGTCAGAGGTCTGAGTAGAATGATCAGGCTGTTCTGAGCTGATAGGAAAGTAAAAGCACTCGTTACAACCAAGGAGAGGAGAGGAGCACCTCTGAATGTGCAACACGTCAAACCTTGAAGCAGATCAGTTCAGCTCTGGAACAGTGTTGGTGTGGACGTGTGGGGGATATTTTCTTGGCTCTCTGTGGACTGACCAACACTCAATGGGAAAGTCCAAAGAACTGAGTGAAGCTCTAAGAAGGAGAGTTGTAGATTCACACAAGTTGAGAGGGTCAAGTTTGGAGCCGTTTCTAAACAACTCACTCAAAGCACTTAATACAGCATGTCTCATTCACACAGTGGCTGTGAGTCATACCATCCTGAGCATCCTGAGATGTGTCACCACTTTGCTGAGGCCCGGAAGAAGACTCATGCTGAGTTTAGCATCAAGTCAGTGAAACTTCTGGGATAATGATCTGGTCACATGGGTAGCTGAGGGGTTTCGTGCACTAGAGGGGCAACAACGAGACAACCCCGTGCCATTGGCAGAAGGTTTGCTGTGTCTCAGCACAGTCTGAGAGCATGGAGGAGATTCCAGGAGACAGGCAGGAGAGCTGAACAGGGACGTAGAAGGTCCTTAACCCATCAGCAGGACCGGTATCTGCTCCTTTGTGCAGGAGGAACAGGATGAGCTCTGCAGAGCTACAGAATGACCTCCAGCAGCCACTGGTGTGAATGTCTTTGAGCAAACAATCAGAAACAGACTTCATGAGGGCGGCCTGAGGGCCCGACGTCCTCTAGTGGGCCCTGTGCTCACTGCCTGGCATCATGGAGCCTGATTAGCTTTTGCTATAGAATAACAGATTCAGCAAGTCCACCACTGGTGCCCTGTGCGAGCAGGCTGTAACGTCATTCAGCATGATCAGTTTGGTGGGTCAGTGATGGTCTGGGGAGGCATTTCAATCAAGGGGCACACAGACGGCCCTCTGACTGCCATGAGGTACTCGGATGAAGTCCTTGGACCCACTGTCAGACCCTGCAGTGGTGCAGTGGGTCCTGGGTTCCTCTTGGTGCATGACAGCGCCCGGCCTCATGTGATGAGAGCATGCAGGCAGTTCCTGGAGGATGAAGGAATCGATGCCATTCGCTGCCCCCAAACTTACCTAAATCCAATAGAACACCTGTGGGACATTATGTATCGGTCCATCCGACACCAGGACTATCCAGGAGCTCAGTTATGGTCTGGTCCAGATCTGGGAGGAGATCCCCCATGGCTCCATCCATCCTCTCATTAGGAGCCATGATGCTGTCATGCATGGATACAAGAAGGGGGCCACACAAACTACTGAGGACCATTTTGAGCTGCTGCAGTGAAACTGAGCTGCATCGTTTTTCCCTTTGATTTTTATGCTGTCTTTGAGTTCAGCCTCTGCAGGTTGATCATTTCCATCAGATGATGTGGCCTCCTTTCATTCCTAACACATTACCCAGTCCATCAGTGCAGATATCAGCATGGTTTTTCCCATTGCGCTCTGATGTGTGTGCCTTTATTTGTTGAGCAGTGTGTGACCCTGTGCAGTGAAAATCCAAAAACTTGTTTTTAAAGTCAGATGTTTGCTGTACAGTCGTTCCAGCCTGGAAACACTTCAATGAAATCATTAAAAATCCAGAATGACCCTGACGTTCATGTCCCTGAAGGCTGGATGGAAACTTGCTTCTGATTGGCTGTTCCTGCTCTAAGCTTAGATATACTCATCGTTCAATCATTTTATCAGTCAAATGTGGCGTTAAAAACACTTCCTGACTTTGGGCCGACTCTCTCAGTAAATATTATTCTTCTTACTCTACGAAGATCCTTTTCATTGCTAAAACTGTACGTCTGCAAGCAAAGCAGAGACCGTTATAGTTTCAGCTCTTTGAGCGAGGTTACACCCACCTCATTCCTCTTTATCAGCTCCTTAATGGAAAATCTGAAAACAGAACGCCACGCAGAAGTTACTGTAACCCGCGTGTGTGTGTGTGTGTGTGTGTGTGTGTGTGTGTGTGTGAGACTGCTTTTAGTGTTTACTGCAGAGAAAATGAGGCATGCTGATAAAAGCTGGACCACACCTACAGTAATTACTCTGCCATCACTGGGGACCCACAACATCAGTGTTTTAGCTTTTAGTCACAAACCTGCTCGATCTCCCAGTCCAGACAGAGAGGGTGAAGGGGGGGGGGGTGTAACTCACCCATTTGTACCCCACACAGCAAATAAACACAAACAGGGTGGAGGTGGAACGGTGGTGGTGTTAGGATAAAGGCTGACATAGAGAGGTACGACTAACATTCCTGATGTGATTCGGTGCATCAGATCGGACTGTCCATCCATCAGGACCCTGGGTCAGGGCTGGGGGACCTTACAGCTGTGTGTGTGTGTGTGTGTGTGTGTGTGTGTGTGGTGGGGGCAAGTTCATGATAACATTTGTAAATTAAGGGCAGAGGTAGCAGGTGTTGGTCCAGCTTGGACGTCAACATGCTGACAAACGACGTTAGGGAAACAATCAGCTCTCTGGATGGAAAGCTCATTACTTGATGAGTGTGTTCTCTCTCGCTCTCTCTCTCACACACACATATACACACGTGCAAACACACACACGTGCACGTGAAGGAGAAGTAGTCATGATGTCACGTAGTAGGTGAGTGGGTCATGAAAACTGACTTCCTGTTGGCTCAGTGACACGACAGCAGCGGCTCTAATCAAAGCTCGGGCCGCTGGCAGCACAATGAAAATAGTGAGTGAAAGAACTGCGTGTGTGTTTGCGTGCACAGTGTGTGCAAAGGTCCGTGTGTGTCCTCAGAGAGCCAGATGCTTCCTGTGCGTCTCTGTGTTTACAGCTACACACAAGCGCTTCCAGCAAAATCACATTTTTCAAGTCCAACACAAGATAAGACAAAAACTGCCCGGCGACACTGAGGCCTCACTTTGATTTGGATAAAATCAAACTGACATCATCCACTGCCTGGACTTTATTTAGACTTTTTTTTTCTATTTGGGGTTCATTTATGTATTTATTTTGATTCCTCATACAAAGGTCTTACAAACTCTTTGTTTCATATTTTATCAGTATTGAGAGTTTCGTGGTTTTCATGTTTTTCATGTTTTGGGTTTTTGGAGAAATGATCTTGCCTGGAATCATGTTGGGATCATCCCCTGCTGTTGTTTCAAATGTGCTGACTCCACCTGAACTCCACCTAATTCGCTTTACTTTACTAAACTCAGCTGCACTGCGCTGAACTTAACTCCAGCTTAACCAAACTAAAGCTGAGCCTCACTTCCGTCAGCTCAGTTCAGCTTCAATTTTGACCTCAACTCCGATTAAAGTCCGTTTGGTTCATTTTGTTTCACTTTAACTTTGCTTCGCTCCACAGATCCAGCTCCACCTCTTCCTTACCTTTGACCAGCTGAACTCAGCTCCACATCACTTTGCTTCACCGCGCTCGACTCGATGTGGCACAGCTCCGATTCATTTCACCTCACGGGGGCGTGCAGGCTTGTTGGAAACATAATTATTTTAGCTTGAAGAATTCACAATGAATTTCTGTTAAGCACGTAACAAGGAAGCATGTTCTGGTGGCTTGTGTGTCTGGCCTCTGCGTTCAGCTGTGTTGTTTGCAGTTCATTGACAGCTGCAGTGCTGCAGGTGACGTGTGAGCGCTGCTGGTACTGTCAGGACGTCCTGTCTCTGATCACTTCCCTTTGGCTCCATTGTTCTGTGGGCCGCTGGGGGAACTCTGCTCCCTTTCCACATCAGCTCTTTTATTATCCACAGTGAAATGTCACCTGCTGTGAGTCTTTGCCACTTTCAGAGGTGTAAGGCCTCGGCGTCGTGTTGTGGTAAGTGCTGTCCAGTGCCAGCATTTGCCTCCAGGAGGAAGCGGGGCTGCGTTTGCTGCATTTTCTACTCCTCAGCAAACAAATTGTAAAACTGGGCCTGAGAATTTAAAGATGGTGATTTATGTTGCTGAGCCTCCAAATGAAAAGAGTTTTCTCCTGCTGATAAAACCACCTCAGCTGGCTCCTTTCAGTGTGGAGGAGAAACACTCTGAACCCCCTCTCACATGTCTCGTTGTTTCGGTCACAACCCAAAGGTCATGAGGGTGGGGACGCAGATCAGCTGGTAAATCGACAGCATCGCTTTTACACTCGGCTCTCTCTTCACCACGACAGACGGGTGCACTGGTGTCCCACGGGCTAACCAAGTCCAATAGGACTCCTTCGTCAGCTCGATGGTTCTGTTCAGATCCAGTGTCCACCATCTGGTTTGGGGATTACCACCACAACAGAGACCGACCACCTTTCAGCCACAGCTGCGTGCTGTAGCCTCAACAATAGAGGTTCAGAACATGGCCCATTCGGACTCAATATCCCCAGCCTATCTCTTGAGGATCTTGCAGTCTGGGGTCTCTGCCGGGCATTCTCAGTGAACCCTCACTATATGTTTAGGTGTTCCAGGTCTGCCGAGCATCCTCCCCACCACCTGATCCAACTCAGCACCAGGTGGTGATCAGTTGACAGCTCAGCTCCTCTCTTCACCCGAGTGTCCAGAATATCCAATCACAGATCTGATGATACGATGTTAGCAGCACCCCACCTGCACCACACACCATGTGAGTAGAGCGCCGCTTCCCCCTCCTGAGTTTCCTGACAGTTTGCCAGAATTGCTTTGAGGCAGTCAAAGAAGTTTTTTTCCCATTATCTCCTCCTCCTCCTGAACTCCTCCCACACCTGAATCAGCCCGAGCCGCTTGGCCTGCTATTACCCATCAAGTACAACGTCGACCTGGAGGTCTGCTGGAGGTTTCTTCCTGTTAAAAGGGAGTTTTTCCTTCCCACTGTCACCAAGTGCTGCTCATAGGGGGTCATTTGATTGTTGGGTTTTCTCTGTATGATTGGAGGCTCTTTACCTACAATATGAAGCACCTTGAGGTCTCTGTTGTGATTTGGCGCTCTAAAATAAAACTTAATTGAAATGGACCTGGGTTCTTAAAGACGCTTCACGTCTTATCTGAAAAGCTTTTTGGGAGCTGAAGTCATTTCTGTGTTTCTTTGTTGTATGTTTACGTGAGTCATTTTAGTCATTTTTACTCTATTTTTGACTGTTTGGTGTTTCTTTAGTGTTTGCACCTCTTTGAGGAAGATCTGGTTGATGAACACAATGGTCCCCTGACTCATCTGGGCCTCTTGGGCGTGTGCCTATCTAACCCAGTCACTTATCCATTCAAGGTTGAACATTTGGTTCTCGGCTGATGCTGTCTCACAGCAAGTGGTTTGTTGATGATGGGTTTTGATAAGCTACTGCACAAATGACCCAGGAGAGCACAACTTCCCTAATAAATGACATTCAGTGGAGTGTAATTATGTTAGTCACAGATTTAACAAGCTGGTGACTCACTCTGGAGGAAATCCCAACTCTAGAAAGTCAACCTGGCCCGATAAGAGCCACGTGCTCTGAACCGCCGCATTCATCAAGCCTCCTCATTCTCTGCTGACGAGCTCCACTCGCTTTAACAAAAGGTGGATATGACACATTCATTTACCTCAGAGCCCTCACAGCACACTCATGCTGCATGAACCCAGCTCTTTATGGCTGTATTTTCATAATGAGACCACAACAAGTACTACAATCAGCCTGCACCTACAGATGGTTTTATTGGTTATTTTCTTCAGCTTTTTGATTCTTTCATAGCAGGAAATGGTCTGAAATAATTCACAAGGTGCTGAAGCGTGCACACTGTTTCCACATTTGCTGTTTCTCAATGCAGCAGCAATACCTGAATTTAAATGTCACTGAGTATGGAGAGTCACGGCTTCCCCGGGTGATGGGCCGACAGCTATTGGAGGCAAAACAGTTCAGGAGGCCGGCTGTGTGACCCTCGAGCTCTGGTTCAGGTTGAAGGGGACCCGGGTTCATATCGGGCAGGCCGTTCCTCCAGGTTCACTATCAGTGACAGAGTCACTGGATGGAGCACCCTCGAGCACCCCACTCAACGAAGACGGGTGGGGTGGGGTGGGCTGGGTTTCCCAGCCCAAATAACACAGCGGGGCGACCTGCTCGTCCACCGATGAATATGTTGATGTCCAGGCAGCAAGCCAAGGGGATACAGGGACTGGAACAGAGTCCAGCCCCGCTCCTGGAGACTGTTTCCAGAGTCCAGGTCGTGTGTTGAGATGAGCTCAACTGTATCTAGCCGGTATCTCTCACCCTTGGCTGCCACCGAGCACACACTGCACCTGACCCCCTCTTAGTGGTGCGCCTACAAGAGGACGGGCCCATGTCTCCTCTTTAGGTTGCATATGGGTTAGGGCACACGGGCTAAAGCCCGGCCACCAGGTGCTCTTCCTCCCCAGGCCTGGCTCCAGGGTGGGGCCTCAGTAACCCTTTATCAGGCAGAGTAAACTGTACCCTTGATCTTTTTGTCGTAGAGGTCGTATAAATCACTCTTTGTCTGGCCCCTCACCCAGGACCAATTTGCCTTGGGAGACCCTACTAGGGGGCAAAGGTCCCCAGACAACATATCCACTGGGATCACTGGGACACACAAATCCCTTCACTACGATAATGTGGTGATTCGCTTTATTGGGAAGTAATATTGTTTAATATTAATATCAGTCTGATAGCAGACTGATATCAGTCTGATGGCAAACTGATAGCATACTGATAGCACACTAATAGGAGACTGATAGCAAACTGATATCAGTCTGATAGCAGACTGATATCAGTCTGATGGCAAACTGATAGCATACTGATAGCACACTGATAGCACACTGATAGCATACTGATAGCACACTGATAGCAGACTGATAGCAAACTGATATCAGTCTCATGGCAGACTGATAGCATACTGATAGCACACTGATAGCAGACTGATAGCAAACTGATATCAGTCTGATGGCAAACTGATAGCATACTGATAGCACACTGATAGCACACTGATAGCACACTGATAGCACACTGATAGCAGACTGATAGCAAACTGATATCAGTCTGATAGCATACTGATATCAGTCTGATAGCATACTGATAGCAGACTGATATCAGACTGATATCAGTAGCAGACTGATGGCAGACTGGTATCAGTCTAATAGCAGACTGACTGCCATATATGGTAACATTTATGGCAGAATTCAGTGACAGTGTTGGTATGCTTGGCAATCCCATTTTGCAGCATAAATAAATAAATAACTGAAGTGAAGTAACTTTCGTTTATTGGATAGAACAGATGGTGACAAAGTTTAACTTTGAGGAAATCATTTGCAGTTGAAAAAGATGGTAAATTAGAATATATGTTACTGCAGTACTCATCACCAAATGTTAAAAATCACGTGAAGTATTGTGATGATATTGTATCATGGGGGGCCTGGTGATTCCCACCTCTAGAAGGTGGGGGCTCACCACTGCATTTAAAAAAATCGAGACAGTTTCTCGTGTTAATGTGTTCTTTGGATCTTTCCAACATCAAAGTGTAGGATTGATCCCTCCTGTTGGCCTGCAGCAGGGAGGAAACAGCATTAAGAACCACAGTAAAAGGAGGTGGGGGTGGATGGATCGGTCTCTCTTTGTTTCCTGTTCTCACTGACCCTCAGCTTGGAGTTCTTTGAGCTCTCATTTTCTGTAACACAGTTTTTTCTCTTCACGATAAAAACAGTTTTGAAAAATATGATCTTTATTTGTAGGCTGGTGCTGCACGTTACAGCATTTAAAAGATAATTCTCATCCCTACATGGGCGTTTAAATATGTGAAACCCAACAACAAATACTCTGAGGCTGAATAAACTTACACAAAAACAACAAAAACAAAATCATGTTTGTTGATCACCATGTGGATGGAGACTTGAACTACACTGTGGGAGTGGTCTGAGATGTTCCTGCAGTCCTCTCTGTGTCTGCCTGGATTTGTTTTGATTTCCGGAGCCATTTTCCAGACTTATCTCTCCCATCAGGTCATTTCCTATGTGTAACAACACCATTTCCTTTCTCCGTGGAGCACAATCAGAGATAACAGAAAACCAAACAGAATCTCCCATCTTCCTCCTCGTTTCTTTTTCTATTCCTGGAATCTGCACGTCTCTTCTCTCCTCCTACTGTCCCCCCTCTGCATCCTGCTGTCAGGCTTTCATTCATATATAATCTTCAAAGATTAAATGTTGGTGTGACAAATGAAACGCGAGTCTGTTATTATCAGTGTTTATTCATAGCATTTTGAGTTTTGCATGATCCCCAAAATCCCAACTGCAAGAATTTTTTTCTTGGTATTCCTGCGTCATTTACGAAGAACAAATAAAACTGTTTTCTTCTCATGGCCATCTCTCCCCTACTCTCCTCCGAGTCCATTGTTCACCTGCCAGGGAGAGGGGGAAAATGCTTGTTCGGAACAATAAGCGCTTCCTCCTGCAAAGCGGTGTGCTCAGTGGTACCCGAGGAATCAGAAGAAAACATGTGTGATCAGCCATTGTGTGAAGCTGTGCTCCAGCCTTCCTGCATTAGTATCGTTTCCTAGCTAAAGTCACCGTGTGACCTTGGACTGTATTTCTGTGTGTAAGGAGGAAAAACTTATATACACTCATGTTCTCACATGCACAGTACAGATTTCTATATACTAACTTCAGCACAGGTAACAGCAACAATGTAACATGTACTGTGAGCTGCAGCAGCTGCAGTGCACTTTTCTAAATATGTTAAATAGCATCCTTATATACATGCTAGCATTCAGTTAGTGTGTGTTGGTGTTATTGTGGTTTCTGTGTGTGCGTTAAATGTCAGCACACTCAGAGTTACTTTTACTCTTTTACTCTGCCCCGGGCTGCTCTGTGACATCCCCTCAGCTACAGTAACTGTAAGTCCGTTAGCCACTCGCTTTACATTAGTTAATGCCAGTTTTAGCAGTTTTATTAAAATGATCTGAATCTGTCCTGTAGGCCATGAGAGCAGTTAGCTTTTGGAATGTATCTGATTAATATAATAAAGTTAATGTAAATAAATGTGCTACATATACCAACATACTCATTCCACTGAGCATTTTATCTGAAGATGTCCTTAAAACCACCGTTTTAGACCAAAAAATGTAATTTAATATTAAATGGATTTAAATTTTACTTAATGAATACAGTTACTTTTGTCATAATCAGTGGTGCGGATGGGACTCAGACTCTGAATTAAAAGTTTAAGTTTATTTACAGTCAAGGTTGAATGTGACACTGACAGCAGAAGGAAATCCAGTTAGAGGAAAAGAGCCTCAAAGAGGGAAAAATACTCGGAACATCCAGGATTCCTGTGCAGACGAGACGTCGAGAACACTAAACATGAGCAGGTTAAACACAGAACAGTTTCCAGTCTAATGATCCAGCGCTGACTGAAGGACCTTCCTCTTCTTAAATAATCCTCAGCAAATCAGCCGATTACCAACAGGTGTGGCTCAGGAGCTACAGCGGGTCACCTGTTAATCAGAAGGTTGGATGCATATGGATGCATATGGATAGATAGATAGATAGATAGATAGATAGATAGATAGATAGATAGATAGATAGATAGATAGATAGATAGATAGATAGGTACTTTATTGATCCCGCAAGGGAAATTATTATGTAACAGCAGCATGAAAAATACAATCTACAGTAAATAAACAACAACAAAGTGAGAGTGAACAATGAGTAATAAACTATACATATATAAGCAAAATAGTTAAGATATAAAGACATAAAAACATATGTACAAGAGAGTAGTGCGACCTGCATTGATAAATAAAATAAAATAAAATAAAATAAAATGTAATTTATACACTATAAATCGGAGTATGTACAAAAGAATCTGGAATACAGCAGCAAATATATGGATAAAAATATGGATACATATGGATGTATATGGATGCATATGGATGCATATGGATGCATATGGATGCATATGGAAGTATATGGATTTATATGGATGTATATGGATTTATATGGATGTATATGGATGTATATGGATTTATATGGATGCATATGGAAGTATATGGATGTATATGATGTCAGAACCAATCCTCTCAGCCGTCCTGTCTTTTGAGGCACTATTGGTCTGAAAATGTGTTTGTTTTGGGTCTTTAATGATTTATTTTCATTTGCCGTTCATTTTGTGAGCATTATGGGCTGTTTTTCCTTCTCAATAAATGACCGCACGTTCAACATAATATTCAACACAAGACAGTTCATCACTGCCTACTGTCTCAAATGGCCACTAGAGGTGCTGTAGGTTTTGGCACTTAAGCACCGGCTGTATTTGACTTTATTTAAATAACTTGAATTGAATTTTCCAATATTTTTAATAAAAAACTAAAAAACAAAGAAAGGCTGCAAAAACATGACTCCACATTTGAGTTTTTTGTTTGTCTCTCTGCAGTTGAGACAGATTCACCTGCTTCTCTGCTTTCAGGGAAGTAGAAAATAATTCTTTGAAAGTTACATATTTTATCTGAGAGCCTAAAAGTATTCATTGCATTATTTTCCTCCTTTTTACTGTCACCGTTTTTTCTTTATTTGAGCTGCATTTCCTGTGCGGTAGTTTTATCATGGCTGAAATATGCAGCCAGTATTATGCGCCTTTGTAGTGACTTGCAGTTCTCGCAGGTGGAGGTGTTGTAGTCACAGCACGCGCGCCCTGCTTGCCTCACAGCCATTGGATGGAGGGCAGGCTGTGTTTGGCCTTTTCAGTACCAGAGCCAGTCAGAATAAAGGGACATTATCTCAGTATGTGGGCCAGGGGGGGTTGGGGGGTAAGGGAGAAAAAATAGTTTGAGGTCCCACAAAAAGTGGGAAACTGGACTCCCTTATTGCTCCATTAATCTCAAAGGAAGGTTCTTTGCGCAAGAGTGGGGCTATACCGCCACCCCATGGTGTCTTACATGAACTGCACACAGTTTGTCCACACAGTCAATATGCTCGCAGCCTGCGGGGAAATGTGCGCACATGAGAGCACATAGTGTATGGAGAGTAACGCACGACGACAGATTTTTTTTTTTTTATCATGATTTCTCATCTCTGCACATCTCAGAGCCCCCGCTGAAGCCCCCCTCCCACTGCGCTCATTAAAGGGCCGAGCGGCGGCTCAGACCCGCCCCTCTCATTCAGTTCGGACGCGTCTCCCAGCAGCTGTGTCCAAGATGACGGCCAACAGCAGGTACCGGAGCCGGGCGCCCCGGACAGGTAAGCTACCTCAGAAAGGCGCGCAGCGAGTGGCTGCTTAATTACGCGTCTGTGAGCGCGTCTGTGCTGTTTCTAATACGTGTCTGCTCCCGTTCTTCTCCTCCTGGGAACGGCTGCATGTGGCGGTCACCCCCTGCCTGATGTCTCCTGGAATTTGGCTTCATGTCACAGATGATGGAGAGGTAAGAGGCACGCGGCAGACAAAGGTGTGTGTGTGTGTGTGTGTGTGTGTGTGTGTGTGTGTGTGTGTGTGTGTGTGTG